>BMAO01002347.1:125360-168341 GCA_019973975.1 Trichonephila clavata
AGTTGCCATTGCCTATGAGACAGGTTGGACTTCTAAACGATAGATGGCGACACCACCTATCTCCACCTCCACAATTTTGGCATGGAACTGGAGGGGAGGGAAATATTCTCCAGCCCCCTGCACTCGTGGTTTCTGCTGCGACCGCCCACAAGACTTTCGGACCCACTGATTTAGCGAGCACGTACTCCGTCTATACTCGGTGGTATTTAGTGGCATCGGGCATCGAACCCAGGCCCTCAGGTCTGGAGTCCGATGCTCTAACCACTAGGCTACCCACGGCCTCTAGTAAACCCAAATGACATTCAGCTTCCACCCCTGCACATTAAGTTGGAATTCATGAAGAATTTTGTGAAATCTATGAACAAGGATGGAGAGGCTTTGCAATACCTTAGAATGAAATTCCCAAGATTAAGGAGGGAATCTTCGTGGGTCCTCAAATACTCAAAAGCATGAAGACTCCTGCTTTGGATCAAATTTTGGATGGGAAAGAGAAAGCAGCCTGGGAAACCTTTAAAAGTGTAGAACAAGGATTTGGAGGCAGCAGGGGGAAAAAAAGAAAAAAAATTAGCGTAATTAACAGTCTGTGAAAAAACTTCTACAAAAGTTCCATGACCTAGGACGCAAAATGTATCTAAAGATTCGTTTTTTATATTCCCATCTTGATTTTTCCCCTGTGGAGCTGTAGGCTACGAACACGGTGAAAGGTTTCATCAAGATATCGCAGCGATAGAGCTTATATATCAGGGTCATTCAGATGAGTCAATGCTCACAGACTACTGCTGGACAGTTATAAGGGATACTTGGGCTGAGACATACAACAGGCAATCCAAAAGGAAATGTTAAAAGGAAATAAACTAAAAAACACTACTGATTTCTGATAGAGAGAAACACTGTTTTTTAAAACTTGACTTATTGTATTGTATTTATTAGTTAGTAATGTTTTGTTCTTCAAATTTAACCATAAATTGATGGATGGGCTGTGGTATATCTTAAAAACAAGAGCTAATAAATAAATTTCATTTACATATTCGTTTTTTCAACCTGATATCAGTAAGAATAGTCTATTTAAAACTAGGAAACAGTCAAAAAGTTGTTTTTAGTTGCCTCGTGTAATTAATCCATCGCAAGCTAAAACAATTTGCAAGATTATTATTCAAGAGGCTGAATGCCATGAAAGGGATCTGTACCCTTGGAATCTGTCAGAAATAAGATGTTTGTCAATTGCTTTTTCTACAAAATATTTTTGAATAAAGCTTTCACAGCGTGAGTGAGAGGGAGTGTTAATTAAGGTCACCCAATAAAGCAACACGAAGGCTATTGGCGACGGAGCTCGTCATTTTGAAGCTCGGTCAAATGACGCGGACGACCCTTGAGCAGGCACCCCCTCTCTTAACAACTACACCGCATCATCAGGATATTCGATTTTACGCACATTAGCCCTTTCCACACTACAGCTTTCAATGGCACCCTTCACATCAAATGAAATATTCGGAGTCCATTCACGATTATTGCAGTCGTACATTTGTGTAACATTTCTATCCTCAACATTTCATTTGTAAATAATTATTTAAAATGCGTCTGTGAAGGACAATCGACCTTTACAGAAACTCACTTCATAAAAAAACAACCTTCCCACGTACTTATCATTGATCATGCGCATATAAGCAATCATTCCTGTCCCGCAATGTGTTCTTATCTGTGTCGTGCCAGAGAGACATTAAAATCGTGGCGACGAGGGTGGAGAGTTGTTACCGGTTGATCCAGACGATAATTAAAGTGTGGAGGTAAGAATCTTTAATAATCGCGCTACTAAGGGAGCCGTCTCTTTCTCAACCAGCCTTAATTGCCGAAGTGGATGGATTAGGGCCACGGTGATAATTCAAGTTATCAGAACCCTCCGGTATTCTATTATTTCTGGGGAGGGATCAATCGAAGGGGAGGTCAACTTTGAGACGACGGAAGGGGGCGGTCGATATTTTCCGAGGATCTGCATGGTTTTCTTTAAAATCCTTTAAAGAGTAATTTTTCCGAAGTCGCCTCGTTTTTAATAATTTATTTATTTTTGTTAGATTCATGTCACAATGAAGTTATTAATGATGAGCTTAACCATTTTTAATACGTTCTCAGGAAACTTTTGAACTCATCTGATTCGACCTGACCCTAACTTTGCATAACATTACGGAAGAGTTATTTTAACGTCACACTATAAAGCAACCCGAGGACCTCGGTCAAGTGACAAGGAGGTCACCTGAGCTGACACCCCTCTCCTAACTACCACACTAATGGGAGGACATTAAACATAGACAGATTTAACGTGTATCGGCCCTCCTCTACACGGCAGGTCTTCTGTAGCACTAGGCTCGAACTCATGACACGTCTGCCTCGAGTCTTTGACCTTGACGATTAAGCTACCGTGGCCAGATAAATATAGATAAATTCTTATGAAAAAGTATTTTAAAAGAAATTTTGTGACGAAGAATGACGCTTATAAGAAGCAAACACTCTGCGTTACATAATTGTGAATTAACCTTCGCGTATAGTACAAGTAATTATTTATCAAATGCCTGGCCATTGACCATCAGACAACAAGCTCTCCAATATTTCTTCACAAACTCTTAAGTGCAGAGCACACGTCAAGATGAGCAGCGTTCACGACTTGTCCAGAAGCACACAAAACGTGGAGTCAATCAGGTTAAAACGAAATAGTATAAGTAATTAATCTTTATTGTATAGAGATAGCTAGTAATAAGCAACTATAATAAAATACAAGTTTTATTTACTGTACCTAAATGAAAGTTTAGTAATTTGTAAGGCATAAATTTTTAATTTTTTTTCATCGATCTTTCCGTTTGGAATAAATGTTTGGATAATAAAAGGTTTCTGGAACTTTAATACAATTTTCTGATTATCTACAAAAAATTCACGTGGTAAATTCTTAGAAATATACATACGAGGGTAACTCTAAAACTTTTGAGATACGCGCAGACACACACACACACACACACACACACACACACACACACACACACACACACACACAAGAAGTTATAAAACAAAATTAATGGTTTAATTTGAAAATAAAAAGTATTTTACACAGCAGACAACTTTTGACTAACTTACTTCAAGTTGTTTAGCGTAGAATAAATTTTAGACCGCAGAGAAAATGGAGTTGATTCAAGAAAATTATCGTGATATGATTTTAAAAGTGGTTAAATAAAGAGGAATGCGTTCAAACGGCTACAATTAGCATTTGGTGAGGAGTCTCCATGTCGTTGTACTGTATTCAGATGGTTTAAAGAATTTTGCACTGGTCACAATTCTCTTCAGGAGGAAGAAGACACAGGAAGAACGCGGTCGGCAGTCATCCCAGATAAGGTGCCTGCCATACGAAAAATGCTAATGGATGATAATCGCACTGTACCTACCAAATGACACAGAAGGAACTTAACTGTGGATCCGCAGCCATATACAAAATTATTCATGATGGAAAAAGTAGTTTGCCGTTGGGTTCCCCATAATATAACTACGCACCAAAAAGAGGAATGTGTCAGAATCAGTAAAAAAATTCCTTAAATTGCTATATGATGGTGCACTGCGTTATGTCTAAAATTGTAATGGTTGATGAAATGTACAAGACGTTTTTTGAGGTTCCAACACGTCAAGAAAGCAAAATATGGGTCTTTGAACATGATCCCATGCCAACAATGGTGAAAAGACAACGAGCAATGAAAAAAGTAACGTTTTCTTCAGAAGTTCGGGTTTGGTCAAATCCATCAAGTTGGTAGGACAGAAGACAATAAGAGCAAACTGGTATGCCACTAAATGTCTTCCAGGAATTCTCCAATGAATGTTAGGAGACGAATGCTTCACCGTGACAGTGCATCTTCCCATACAGCCGGATTAACAGCTAAGTTTCTTAAGCAAAATAAATGAAAGTGATAGAGCATCCATCTTATTCTTCCGAACTAGCTATGTGTGACTTTTGGTTATTTTTTAATCTAAAAAAAGAACTTTCGTAGACTTCGTTTTCACTCAGAAGACATTAATGTGTCTATAAATTCATTTTTTTCATCAATTTCTAGAAATGAATGGTTTTAGGCATTTAATCTGTGGAAAATTCGTATACGAAAGTGCATTGATGCTGGTGGAGACTACTTAGAACACTCTTAAAATTTTGTAAGTATAACTTTAAAAACCTAAGAGTATCTCAAAAATTTCAGTGACCCTCGTATTTATATTACAGTGTATGCGTGTGATAAATGAATGTACCATAAAATCCTGCGTATAACGCGCACTTTTAACACACAAAAATAAGATGGAAATGTACGAGTGAGCGTTATACGCCAGGTATGAAAATGAGAGCTTTAATAATAATAAAAAAAAGTGCCGAGTATAGGGAAAAAAATCTCCATAGTTTGAAATACTGTTTACATTGAAAAGAAATGGTGTAGCTGCCTCTTATTGTCCGGATGACAAACTCTTCCACCCCTAAGGCTGTGGGGGGAAAAAGCGAGAGAGAGCCGGGGTCGGGCCATCGTTTGGGCGCCAATTGTAGCTGCCGCTTGCGTCATTACTTGGGTTAACCAAAAGTAATTAATAGAATCTCGGGGTAAATTAATATATTTAATGATACAAGATAGCACAGTTACAAAGAACAGACACTTAGACAATTACAAGACAAACATTTAGAGAAAATAAGTGAAAATAAGTAAAGTTTACATAGTCCAGGATTGGACATCGAAAATGGGGACACACGCTTGTCCAGATCCAAATTCTCTCTGACGATACTAGTGTTTCGTACAGTCACACTTCCGTTCCAAGACAATACTGTAATGGCGGCACCTACATTTCGGTCTTGGAACTATACCGTGCGTTACAGACTCCCCCTCTGGTTCCGTTGACGTCACGGCTCGGAAACAGGAGGTACTCTTTTTTGGGGGGGGGGCATCCTCTTTTCCTCAGAGGAGCTTCTTCTAAGACCAGGGTGGTCCATACACTTTTCCTATGATAGGAAACTTTGATTGCCAGGGTGGCACTTCTTCTGAGACCAGGGTGGTCCATAAACTTTTCCTATAACAGGATTCTTTGATTGCCAGGGTGGCACTTCTTCCGAGACCAGGGTGGTCTATAAACTTTTCCTATAACAGGAATCTTTGACTGTCAGCGTGGCACTTCTTCTGAGACCAGGGTGGTCTATAAACTTTTCCTATAACAGGAATCTTTGATTGCCGGGGTGGCACTTCTTTCATGACCAGGGTGGTCTATACTTTTTCTATGGAAGTCGTTGCTATTGGATGGGGGCCCTCCCCCTGGTTGGAAACATGATTCAAATTTTTCCACATTGAATCAATTACAAATTTAAACCTTGATTTTTAAATTTTATATATAAACAGACCAAAATTAAATTTGACAAAATATTACTAACAGAATAATAGTACAGTATTATGCCACAAAAAAAAAAAATAATATCTCACTTTCTTACAATATACAGTTCAAAAAATTTCATGAATCACAAAAAGGAAAAATAAAAATATTTTCGTTTTTTATCATTTTTAATACATAATCAAAGTAAAAAACTTTTTCCAAGTTTTAGCCAAGAAAAAAATACATATCATAAAAATGATCAGAAAACACTTTGGAAATATTATATTTAAACAATACTGATGTATCTGAAAATTTCTTTACATATAAAAAAATACTCTATACTATAATGCACACTTGATGAATGACAATAAAATTCTCTAATTTCAAATGTGATAATTAATTTACAAATCAATATTAATGAGATTAAAATAAAACAAATTTTTCAATATTAACTATCTTCTACTTTAGTACATCAAAACCAAAATAATAATATTTATATAATATTCATTATTAATCAAAAGGAGTTTCAGCAGTTAACATGAAATGCATTTATAAAACAGTTCAAATACGTTTAAATAGAAATACCGTTCATAATTTAATTCATTCACTCTGAAGTTATCAATAGTACAAACTTGTTTACACTTAGAAGTACTTGAAAATATTTTCCAAAAATTTTAAATATAAACAGAAATGTAAATACTTTATCAATAACATACAAGGTTTCAAATGTTATATAGTAATACTTCGTAATCAATCATATATACTTTCAAAAGAATTATTTTCATGTTAGGCATAAAAAGAACAGGAAAAAAATTATTATAAGAATTCCAATAATCTCTTCCTAACAAATCCATATACGTGTTATTAGCATAAAATTCTTAATTAAGAAGAAAATATGCACTCATAAATAATTAACCTTCAAATAGCTTTAATCAGATCAACCGATAGAATGAAAATTTCGTTTTCAAAAGATTAGGAAAACTGACAAATGACTATCAACTTTAAATTCAATTATGTTGTTTTCCTGTAACACACAATATATACTACGAATAATAATAATAATCTTATACACACACACAAATAACAGAGCATGATTATTTAGAATAACAACACTTATCTGTTAACAGGTTTTCTGGATGAAAATATTCATTCGCAGGGTGCGAATCCTTTTATTGTCGGGATGACAAACACTTCCACCCCTAAGGCTGTGGGGGGAAAAAGCGAGAGAGAGCTGGGGTCGGGCCGTCGTTTGGGCGCCAATTGTAGCTGCCGCTTGCGTCATTACTTGGGGGTAACCAAAAGTAATTAATAGAATATCGGGGTAAATTAATATATTTAATGATACAAGATAGCACAGTTACAAAGAACAGACACTTAGACAATTACAAGACAAACATTTAGAGAAAATAAGTAAAGTTTACATAGTCCAGGATTGGACATCGAAAATGGGGACACACGCTTGTCCAGATCCAAACTCTCTCTGACGATACTAGTGTTTCGTACAGTCACACTTCCGTTCCAAGACAATACTGTAATGGCGGCACCTACATTTCTGTCTTGGAACTATACCGTGCGTTACAATGGACATTTTCCTTTTATGAACATAAAGAATTGTAGTTCAAGAAGCAGACTATTTTTTTGCTGAATCGAATAAATGACTTCAAAACGCAAGAGCATTGTGTGTGTATGTTTCTGGTTTCTTCGTAAAAAAGGGGGCGTTTGTTATACGGCAAATGTACCTGAAAATTAAAAACTGCAGCTTGAAAGTATAGGGGCGCGTTATACGGTGGTGCACGTTATTCGCCGGATTTTACGGTAAATATTTCAAAAAGCCGTTGCAAAGTTGAAAATTATTTTCGCAAATTCTATACATTTTTTATTTATAGACTTTATTCTAACCCAGGGGTGTCAAACTCGTGACGCACGGGCCGCATTTGGCTCACAACGAACATTTTTGGGGCCCGGCTATAATAGAGTTGGAAAAAAAAAAACGCGGAATAAAAACAAGGTAAATAGAATTCGGTAAACTTTTTTAAATATTTTTTTTTTTTTTGCTATTATTAAACAAAATGCGTACATTTATTTCGATTATATTTATTAATTTTTTTTTAAATTAAAGCCCTGCAGGCCTAAACTTGAAACAAAATAGAACTTGCGGCCCATAATATCATATAAGACAAAAATACAAAATAAGACCCATAATACAAAATAAGTCATTATAAAGAAGGTCATAGTCATGCAAATAGATAATCACACACACACACAAAATATCGCATGAAATAGCAAAATATATGAATTAATTTTGTATGTTCCCAATTATCTGGAGGAATAAATAAGTACAAAGCTCGCTTAATTTATTGCAATGTAGTTGTTAGAAAATTATAATTTGGTTTTAATTCCTTTTCAGATGACATTTTATCAATTTCCCATAAGAGAGTTCGATGATGGATTGCAATTATTTGAAATGAGAATTCTGAATAATGCATAAGAGTTCATTCTAATTCAGCAATTGAATTTCTCCTCATGAAGGTGGAATATAAAAAGGAATCGTCAAGAGCTCTAAAAAAAAAAAGGTTTCTACGCCTAATGCATTTATAATTTGCTCGAAAAAGCATGTCCTCTCTAGCTTTATGCGTCATTTCTATAAATAAGGAATCGGTTCTTTCTCGACTTTATAATTTTGTGATTTCACATAACATTCAACCAAATAATTCTACTTTTTTCTCGTTTATATCATTCCTTTTTAGCTCAAATATTTGTATTATGTTTCTTGTTGTAGTTTTTTCAAAAACTGATTTTTGTACGTGTGGAGTATCTCCAAATTTTTGGGAGATATACGACAACAATTTATTCATGTCAGATTTAGAAGCTGCTATGGATTACTTGCCTTCTTTTAAGAGGAGTTTGATTATTTATCATAACGTCACGCTTCTCGAGACAACACAAGAGTTATTGGCGATGCCTTCCAAAGTTTTGATCCACGGTCAAGAGACGAGGACGGCATCTGAACTGACACCTTATCTCCAAATTACCACATCACGCCAGCGGGAGAACTTTGAACCTCGACATATTTAACGTGCACCAGCCCCTCTATAAAGCATTTCTCTTCAGTGACACCAGAACTCGAACCCGTGACACGAGTTGGCAAATACAAATTCGCAAAAACACAGTGCAGACTTTAATTATTTTGTTCTAAAACATTCAACTCATGAACCTCCTCGGTACACGTCAAATCATAATTAAATTGTTGTGGCCCACTTAACAACAAATTAGGGTGATACAAGAAGTTTAAAAGGATATTTTCATTGATTTATTTATGACTTAGTGATAATTTTTGGAATGTTTTTACTAATTAAGCTGTACGTTTTTGGTTCATGCATTCATATTTTTAAAAAATCATGCTCACAAATAAATTTACTACAACAAAAAATATCTAAATAAACAATACAAGCCTAAAATAAATTTAAAAGGAGTTTCATGATCTCTAAGTTTTACCTCGTGCTTTAGACTAAGTTTTACCTTAGTCTTTACTGGTAATAATATATTTTACAATTTTTACGAACATTGCAATTTTTTATGGGGCGTCACCGAGCCAAATCTCCTACTGGTTTAAAGAAAATATTTTTATTCTAAATATTAATTATTTTTATTTCTTAAATACGGGTATTTGCTCAATATTTCTTTTCGTATTTTTGTGATTACTATGAAAATTTGGCGCATAATATAACTCGCACCTCTGCACTTTCAAGCTGTATTTCGTCGTACCACCATTTTTACGAAGAAACCTGGAATGGACGTGCGCAATCCTTTTCTATTATACTCTTGAAGTCATTTTTTTATTCCAGGTATTATCCCAAGCTTTTGTAAAAAATACCATACTTATAGAACCCTTTCAATTTGTGTCGTTTTTTCTTTTAAATAAGCAGCATTTCGATACATATAAAAGTTTAATTCTCTTACGACCGTTTCCTTTTATACTTTTAGAGCTATCACTTTTCGTGCACGGCGTAAGACGCACTTCCGTAAATTTCCATCTTACTTTTTATGTTAAAAGCGCGTGTCATATGCCGGGTTTCACGATATTTTCTTTTATATATATATATATTTATGATACGATTTAAAAAAATTAATTAATGCATTTGAATCTACACACTACTTTTCGAAATGGTCAGTCGTGATCACGTCCCACACCAGTGTGAGAGAAAACGAAGTAGTTTTACTGCATCACGCAGCCATGAAAATCACTGGAGAAAAATATTAACGCTTGTTCTAACGGAACTGATTATTTGTGTATAACGCATTTTAAAGTTTCTACTTTTTCGTCTCAAAGCAATTTCTTACACAATGTATTAATTTTAAAATCAAACGGCTTTTTTTTGTCCGTATTACAGAAACAACTCTTTATTTCTTATCGCAAATTCTGTTCGGCATCGAAAGAATGAAAAGTATTGCAGAATAAATATGATGTTCGAATGATAATTCCCTTGAGTCTACTTCCCCAATGCGTTGTACGAACTGTTCTTACAGAGAAAACTTAGGTAGAGCATTAACGAGACATTACAAAATGCCCGGATGCTTTATGAAGCAGCGTCGTCGTCTCGAAAGATTCGAATGCCAGACGAGTTTGATGGCCATCTCGCTCCCTCGGAGACTGTAATTGCGGTGGAACAATGCACAAACATAAGAGTTGGATACACCCGAGGAAGGGGAGGGGAATGAGATAGGCTCGGGTGTAGCCAACAGTTGAAGCAGTAAAACAAATTCCACCTCATCTCCACAGCACATCAGTAGCGTCAGGCAGAGAAGACCCGACCCCAAAGGATGTTGTCTAATGCTAATGATAGCCGAGGGTGGACAAGGAGAGCGGAATTATGTTCGGCATTCTCTCACCTGGCGTCTTGACCTCCAAGGGTCGCTAGGGTCAGCGAGCACTGGCGCAATTTCTGCCTCGTGGGGTTGTCGTGACTCCCCACCTACGAATTCTACAAGGGGGAGGATAGAGCGGGGGTGGACCCTAGCGCGTGCGCAGTCGTGCGCGCTGCACCCACTCGCGTGCTCGAAGGGACCGTCTCCCAATGGCATTTGAAAACCTCCCGAAGATGTTAGAAATCATTCGCCCCACTCTCTTTCAGCATTTTATAAACAAATTAAAACGAGAAGACATTCAACAAAACGGAGGGACTCTCTTAGGCTTCTTTACCCAGTCAACACCCGGCAGTGAGACGGTAACAGTAAACGAAGCATGATTTCAACTGCATTGAAGAAGGACGAGGAAGGTATGGTCGAGTAAGTAAATGCGTTTCAGCGGATGGCATACTTAACCAGATAAGAAAATTTTGAAAACATATAACTGTTCAAATATTGGCATTATATATGTTGTATGAATGTTATGTGTTTCCACAGAGATGCGCGAGTAGTAATGCACAAATAACAATATTTCTCTGTATTTTTTTCTCAGTCTTCTTTGTCTGTCTGAAATACGAAACGAAGTTCCATCGTTCTATTTCTTCAGAAAACACGTGTCTGAATTTGAAAATTAGGCTTATTTGCAAATAGACTAAAATAACTGCATAAATCTGTTCAATGCATAAGCAGGAACTGTAAATCAATAAAAGAAATATGTGTTCAAATTGCAGCAAACAGTTATTTGATCAAACTTTATAATGAATGCATAAGCTGACTTTTAATATTCCATCTTTGGTTTGACAACATATCTATGCGTTTGAATTTCATAATGTTTTATTGGGAGAAACTTGTGCAAACTTCAAACATATAATCTTGAAATTTGTGGGCCACCCCCATCCGTGGGCGCACCTGTAATCCGGATTATCTGCGCATCCATACCGTCACGTCCGCCCGCAGTTCCGGGATGCGACATGGGACAATCCCCCTTTCTATAAGCCCCTATTCCTCAATATACCGCACAGATTTTCTTGGTCACATTTGTTATAGTTTGAAGAACTTCATTCACTTACACTTCGTAAAGATATGAATTATTCCGATTAGGGCGAAGATTCCGATTATCTACAAATCTTTCTGTATGTAAAGAAAGCAATCTAAATGTTGGTCAACTATTCGTTTTGCTCTGCAATATTGTGTTACGTAAAGTCTACTTTATAAAGTTTAAAAATAAGCTCTAGAGCAGAGATAGTTAACCTTTTCTGGTCTGCCGCCCACTTTTGGCAATTTTACCAGGCAAAATTTCATTTTTGCCCAGCAATAATATATTTATTTATTTAAAGAAAATAAAGATTTTTTAAGAAATGTTATTTTTCACAAAATTCATATTTTATTTTGAAATGAACAAAAAACAAAAAAGAAAATTCATAAAAACGAAAATTAAAAAAGTTATGCAATCAATGAGAACCTTGAGCTTGATGCTTCGAAATTATTTCATTGATATCTGGTTCAATTTTTGTTAAAAATAATCTCCCCGTTCTGTAATGTTCAGTCTATTTCTTTGTTTACTCATAATATTATTAACGGCACTAAAACCGGATTCTACCAAATATGATGTTGGAAATGGAATTAATATATTTTTCATGTTTTCCCACATTTTCGGGTATAACTTGGGCATTTTTTTATTTTGCCAAAGTTTAGCAATCCCATGCTTATTGAACGAATTTTTGCTTTCTTCGTCGTATTTTAGTTCTAAAATTTCCTCTTGGAAAACAATATCAACCTCATTTACATCCACAGTAAAAGGATTTAACATCCAATTAAAAAATTTCAAATTTAAAATGTCGTTAAATCTGACTTTCATATCTAATGCAAGTTGTTTAATATGATCACTAAACCTTTCGATTTCTTCTGGTGTTATATCTTCTTTGATAGAGAACAAATTTGGAAATTGATGAAATTCTTTTTTCAAAAGGTTACGACGAAAAATATGCAGTTTTTCTATAAACAACGATACAGTGTTTTTGCAACAAATAAGTGTTTTAAATGCGCCTTGAAGCTGCAAATTAACATCTTCAAATCGTTTAAAAATATCTGCCAGATAAAAAGCATCATTCTTCACGATTTTCAATTCGTGACATAAATCAATTTCGTCATTTTCCTCTAAGAATTGTATTATGCTGGCATATAATGCTAGGCACACACGTGTTAGGCACACACCTTTTGAAAGCCACCGGACTTTCGTGTGTAAAAGTAATCGAATGAATTGTTCATCATTATTTTGGCACATCTGTCGAAATATTCTATCATTTTTAGCATTACATTTAATCTTGTTTACAATTTTTATAATTAAATTTAATGAGGAGTGCAAACTTGCACTTAAAGACTTCGCTACAAGATGTTGTCGGTGTATTACGCAATGAATACACAAAACATTTGGTACTACTTTTTTAAGGTGTGCAGTAAATCCACGGTAACATCCAATCATCGATGGTGCTCCATCAGTAGCGCATGCAATTATATTGTTCAACGGTATACTGTTCTTTTCAAAATATGTTTTCACAGCATTATATATGGATAATCCTGTTGTATCTGTAATTAGATTCAATGCATATAACATTTCTTCTTGCAGTTCATTATTTTCATCTGCGTATCGCACATAAACCATCAATAAAGCATTATTGTCCACAATAGTAGACTCGTCCAGTTGTATGGAAAATTAAGTTTTTTTTAAAATTGTTACGAGTTTTTTTTCGACATCATTTGCCATTTCCTCAATTCTTTTTTTAACCGTGGTATCACTAAGCGGCAATGTTTTTAAAATATCCGTTTCCTGGTGCATTACCGTACCTATAAATTCTTTAATACACGGTATTATCAATGATTCTCCAATTCCATAATTTTTTCCAGTTTTTGCGATTAATTTCGCCATGCGATAAGACGCTAATAATCCGTCTTTATTTTTAGAACATTGCTTCTCAATTAGCGACTTCATTGTAGGACGATTTATAAATTTTCTGCGCAGTTCTTGAAAATATTCATTCGGTTTATTTTCATATTCAGGATGTTTTGTAGTAAGATGATCTCTTAACCGACTTGGTTTCATTGCTTCATTGGAAAAAGATTTCTGGCATAAAAGACACATAGTAAGCTGTTTGTTATGTGGTGCTTCTATAAAACCCATATTCAAATATTCTTCAGAATATCCACGCACATATTTTTTTTTGAGACATTTTTCACAAGGTTTATTTTTTTTTTGAAATTTATTTGATTCAGCCCTTCGACACTTGCAATGATTGACTGAACAACTTGCAGTGGTTGATTGAAGTGCATAATATTTAGTTTTTTGCCTGTTTGTTTGACTGAGTAACGGGAGTTGGTCTTATTTGAACACATGTAAAAAAAAAGAGAATATGTTGAGTTTTTTGTCTGTTTGGTTGCCCGAGTAACGAATTTTGGTTTTGTTTATTTGAATACATACTTGTTACTGCTCGCAATAAAAAAAAAGAGAAGAAATTAACGCCACAAAGTATGCAAAGTGTTGGTAAAAATAGTAATAAAAAAAATTAAGGAAAAATCTAGGAAGATAAATTTCAAAAAATACAAAATCAGAATTTTCGTAGCGCCCACCAAAAAAGGGGCTAGCACCCACAAGTGGGCGATACGGACCAGGTTAACTATCACCGCTCTAGAGCATGGGTGTCTAAACTATGACCGCTTGTGGGCCGCATTGCAAAAAAAGTTTTTTTCTGGGCAGCACATACAATATTTTTGTTAACAAATTGAGATAGAAAGTAACTCTACCTAATTTTATTAAAATAAATTAACTTACTTTTATTATAAATTTCTTTAATTTGAATTAGACATGAATAGGTACATATTTATTTTAAATTTGTAAAATTTCGATTTACATTTATAGTTTTGATTTTATACAGATGGATGAATTTGCTTTTGTGTTGAAAAGCAAATTGATATCAGGTTCAATAGACGAAGTTGCAATTCCTAGTGCACTTTCAAGATGTTTGTCAGTGATCTTTGTCCTATTTTTGTTCTTTGTATGCTTCATTCTTGAAAATAATTGTTCACTAATATAGGTCCTGCCAAAAGTTGGAGACATTAATGAAGCATGATTGCGAAAATGATGATTTTTATCGAGAGGTAGATAATCTTTAGAAAACTCCAGAAAAAGAAACATTTCTAAATTTTTCTTTCAGCTGAATGTCACTTTGCAGTTCAATGAAGATTTGAATGTAATATATTATTTTTAGAGAAAACGTTGTAGAAAATATGCTGAAATACTCTTCATTTTTTCAAAAATCTTGAAATCTTCTTTCAAGCTCTTGAATTAAATCGAAAATTAATGTAGCATATTTTGTGTGTAACTTATTGGTTCGTGTGCAGCCGAAGTAGTGAAATGTGTCAAATCTTTTACTTTTATTTGGTTGTGCCAAAATTTTAACTTTCTTTAGAGTGCTGTTATTTTTTTGAGCACGTTATATTAATAAATTGATTTTTTCCTTGAAATCTCAAATTTAAATCATTCAAATGTCTTGTTAAATCTACTAAAAAAGCTAAATCTAAGACCCAATCTTCGTCTTCAAATTCAGTCACAGGTTTCCCTTTTGTTTCTATAAATAATTGTATTTCAGTTCTCAAATCGTAAAATCTTTTGAGCATTTTCCCTTTATATATACTGTGAGTATCTTACTTCTGTATTATAAATAACATCTGGAAATTCAATGCCAATTACCTTAAGAAACTCTTGAAATTGTCTATGATTACGTCCTTTTGCTATTATTAAGTTAATGGTTTTTATAACAAAAGGCTTTCCATTTTTTAAATTTTTCACATAAGTTGCCTTGTTGTACACTACAATGATATGCCATCAAGATCATATTGCTGGCAGCGACGGATTCATTATTAACCATTTTAACGAGTCCCCCATTTTAACCAACCATGGCAGGGGCTTTATCGGTTATGATAGCTGATAAATTTTTCATAGATAAGGAAAACCTTTTCATCGTCGCTTAAATTGCACAGTTCGATGGCCTTCTGAACTTTCTGATGTAAGTTTTCATGCCATACTAAGGTGTCTTTATTTAATTTTTTTTTGTCGAAAAAAAATTCAACGAATCGATTGTATATGAAAAATATTGCAAACATTAATTCTTAAAATAAAAATGCGTAAATTTAAATATTTTCATAATTTGCGTTTGACCGCATGTGGCCCGTGGGCAGCACTTTAGACAAGAATGCTCTAGAGTCTTTTACATTGCACACAATATAAAACTAGATATAATGATGCTAGTATTTCTATGCTTATAAGCAATTTAGTTGGCAATGATTGTTTATTTCGGTCATTGTGCTTGGGAATAAGTTTTCCTTTGATTGTCGAGTCAGAAAATGTATGAAAATATTTTACATAAAAATAGGATAGATTCTTCACATGAACGACTTTGTTCAGAGAAACAGATTTCTTAGCTTTAATGCAAAACAAATATATTCTTAAAATTAAAGTTTTCTTTTAATTGAAGCTGTGCTTTAGGTTTGAACCAAAAATATATATGTGGTCCTCTAAAACATATTGCAATCTATTTCGGGAATTTTTCTTTTCAAACATTAGCGTGAAGTTACAGGCGTAAAGATATATATATATATATATATATATATATATATATATGTGTGTGTGTGTGTGTGTGTGTGTTATTGCAAAGAGAGAGAGAGTGGGGAATCCTTTATTTCATAAAATCTAAGCTTTTGAGTGGTCATCGAGGCACATGATATCTGATGAGATCCTAATCCCCTATATTGAGGTTATATTTCATAAAATAACTACACAATTCTTGAATTACCTTATGAAATCAGTTAAAGTGTATAAATAATTGATGCGATTTAATTAGTTATTTCGTGAAACAACTATTGACTAATCGTTAAAGTAATATAATGACGTTAAATTTTTTTTAATATCTTTTAAAAAGAATATTTTTTCCATCAGGATTAAATAGGCAAATAATTTACGTAAATAAAATTGTAAAAAATCTATATAATTATTTGTCTCATGCTGCACTATATTCTGTTATTTATTTTATTTTTGTTTAACTAATCCAGAAATAATTTAATATAAATATTATATATAACACTATATTGTTATTTTTTATTTCTGTTTAACAAATCTAGCAATGTTTTTCTTAAGTATTTAGTAGTTTTTATATCCCTAACATGGAATGCGTGAATTTTTCAAAAGAGACTGACTATTTAACAATTAATTTATAAATTAACGGACTTGTTTTAAAGTCAAATTGTTTATTTTTCACTTTAACATAGTTAAATTGTAGAATATCTACTTATTTTATAGAATAACTAGGTAAAGTTTGAAATTATACAGCTAATACTTTTAATGCACTTACTCAATTATTTCCTAAAATTCCTACATATTCTATCAAATGACACCCGGAATATATTAAACATTAATTATGTACAGGGGGTCACGAAACTTAAGAATAAGTGGGCATGAAGTGAAAAGTGGGGTCATATCTGTTCTGGAAAAAAAAAGTTCTTTAACACTAGTGATGACGACCCTATTTTTGAAAATGTGGAAAATTGACACCTTCCAACACACACACAACATTAATTACTGTGACCACATGTTTCACAGCTTTGCAATGAATTTTCAACTTCTATAGCTGTAACAACAACTTATAACAACTTACATAGCTGTATTATTAATCGCAATCACAAGTCGGTCAAAAATATTTGCTGATTTAGTTAAAATTAACGTAGTTCGTGTGAGTCGGGGTTTGAGAAAAAGATGTCGCCTAACTTTGACTCCGTAAAAAGAAAACTATCCCACACAACCCTGACAAGTGACTCAAAAGTTGGCCCATTCAGTACAATACTTGTTCTTTTCTGTGCTTAACAAACACAGATAATTTTTTTTATTAGCTTCGTTTTAATAACATCTTATAAAGAATTTACGTCCCTTCTTCCCTGTAACCCAGCTAGAGGTGTGGGAAATGATCATACGACATGATGGATTTTAATTATTTTATTTATCATTATAATCAACTCGGACACAATCAACTCTTTAAAACAAAATAGTACAAATCAAGTAATAGAGCAAGAGGGAGACGAGATTGCGTTTGGGAGAATATATTCAATCATGCAGATTTACTTTTAAGATAACTTTATACAGATCTTACGTATTTAATGACCGCACTATTAGTTTAACTTTATAAACATCGCCTTGATTTAAGATCACAGTACCTGAACTCTTGCAGTCTTCTATTGCTTTCGCGTTGACTTTAACACGTCCCCAATAGTTAATATAATCACTTTCTTAATGTTCCAACTTCTGGCTTCTTACACTGTTTACGTATACGTTTCACTGCCGATTTACTTCACTTCCAATCTATTCACAATTTGTTACCTCTTAAACTCACGAATAAAGAATATATATATTAAACTTATTTTGCATATCACGCTTTCTACCCTTCGGAGAAGGTTGGTTGAAAATGCTGGCCCAAAAGAATTTCTCAGAGGTTAATGAAAGGACGCGTATAGATCATTCACACTCTCTGTTGATACCCTCCATAACATCGATAGGTTACTGTGACCACAAATTCCACAATGATTTTCCCACTAACGTTATCTTTCATAACCGTGTTATTAATTACAGTCACAAATGAGTCGAAACTTTTGCTGGTTTACTTAAAATTAACGTAGTTTTAGCAGATTTTAGAAAATGATATCCTCTAATTTTGAAGCTTCATAACAAAAAAAAAATATTACATGCTACTCTCAGCAAGTCATTTCAAAAGATGGCCCATTTAGTGACAGTTCCAAAATGATGCAACATTTCTATTCATAGAAAGGGAAAGTTGTTCTCTAAAAAGTCAATTCGTGAAAGTTTGGAATTGGGTTGTTAACTCAAGTGTCATCCCTCGTCGTTTGACCATGGCTAAAACTACGCGAAAATCTAGCCACGAGTTCCTGACCATAATCATCAGACTCCCGCGGCCATGTTGACGGACAAAGATTCTCTATTTATTAGAAAAGTAGTTCGTAAAGACACTCCCACAATATACAGTTCTACAAATATCTTAACTTTTTAAAACAATTCGAGCCCTTCTGACCGATTCACGCTTCTAATATGGCCGAAATAGAATTAAACTCTGACTGATATATATTACAGAAAAAAATCAAAAAGTCTGGATGATGAGGGAAGGTCAAAATGAAGCCTAGTGACGGTCCTGCCGATTTCTTCATAATTTGCGGGAACCTTTTTTCCAGTTTGCGTCGAGGGAATCGGCGTCCGGCAGAGATTACACTGCATATTTCATGATTTCCGATCCTCTTCCATTAGGATCCTCCACAGCGCAGATGAAAACTATGAATTTTTTACCACCTGCGTGTTCACTTTAATCTTCCTCCTCGCCCGCTTTTCAAATGTCGCCAAGGACGATGTCAGTTTTGGCGACACATTAATTTAGAAAGGACTGAGGACGAGATTAAAATTTTTTTTCAAAAAGGAGACAAAGATTTTACACAGACGAATTAAATGTAATGTGTGTGCGCATATTGTTGTATAAATTGTATATTAAATATTTCATGTCTTTAACATAGTTTTATATGTATGTATCTGTAAATGAACACAAACGGGGAAGGGACTCACATCTCGAAAGAATTGTATAAACTATATTTAATTAAAGTTCCGTGAAGCAAAATATTTACAAAGTAGAAATGAAATGGCTCCACGCACTGTGTCTACGACTCCTCCGCCGAAGTCTGAATGTCTCTCGCTAAGTTCTGTTCGTGAAAAGACTGGGTGAGCTCTCAGCTAGCACATCAGGGTTAATATTCGCGTACTACATATAAAGAGATAATATATATGTCAGGTTTGAAAAGATTAGCTTTAAAATTAAGGGAGTAAGAAATAAAAATAGAGCGAACTCTTTATCATCGCGTAAGGATTTGTGGGTAAGTAAGCCTATTTAAAAGTGGAGCGAGCGCAAGGGCCATGCGCGGTCAATGCGAAGGAGGGTGTCCGCCTCGCAGAAACCCGCCGGTCGCTTTTTTCATACTTGTCTTAAATTTTTCCCCCTACTGGACATTGCGTCGCCACACATCATTACACACATTCACACCCCCATGGGCAGCCTTTTTTGAGCCAATATCCTCGTCACTACTACATCCAAATTGGAAGACGCTCTCTCTTCCACCAGATTCCAAAACCGAGCCGCCAAAGATCATCGCCTCGAAGCCCCGCCTACCGGCCTGCCGCCACTCGTCCAATTGCTAAGCTCCATACTATCCAGCAAGAAAATGCAACTTAACCAAGACCTATACAGAACTTTTTCTAGCCAGATAAGAGTCTGAGGGTTCCCAGAAACCCATGTACCCGAAATTATATCCGTATATATATCCGTATATATAAGATGCCTCATCATTTAACCCGCAGGCCTGGGGCCTGTCATATATATATATGTATAAATGCTCACAAATTATAATAAGCGTATTCCAAGGTCTTAATGAATGACTTTGAAACAGTATTTTAAATGTAAAATTGTTTCTCTGTATAATATATATATGTATCAAACTACCGAACATTGTTTAAATTAAGTTTTAACTCAAGAATTTACTCACAAATTTAGAATTTTTAAGCCGCGCCCCCGGAAAGATAAGAAAAGAAAGAAAAAAATTGTACTTATCGTATGTTTTTTAATATAAGCCGATATGTTTATTATTAACCGAAAGTGCATTTTTTATTCAAAAATGAAGCCAAATTTCAAACCTGTTTATAAACAAAATTGGGGGAATCCAGCAATTTTCAAACATGTCGCCATGGGAGTGCAGTGGGTAAAATAAAATTCTAATCAACCTGCAATAGAGCAAAATACCAACAATGATACTTTTATTTCTGATAACCCTACCTAAAGTAAACTTATTTTTTCATTCATTTATTAGTTCGTATTGTATTTGTGCTAGTCATAGTTTTTATGCTATTTTCTTGTGTTTGAAAAATGAGCTAAAAAAGAAATTCGACACGATAGCGTCGATCGTACTTGAAAAGAAAAGCTCGCAGCCTGATTTTCATTTGCAATCAGGTACTTCAATGAATTAATGAGAATTTTGCCAACTGTGTGGAAACTCGGATTCTGGCACAAATTTTGAAGGATTTGTGTAGCTTTCCTCCCTTTCAGATTAAAAGTTAAACTGACGGATAAGGCCAGATGGAAAAGACTTAATGAGGAAACCTTGTCCTGCAACAGGCTAAAGTGTCTAAGAAGAAAATTTACATTCTTAAAATGCCCTAAAAATGGCTAACATAAAATGTTAAATAAACCGTTTCCCCTAATCTACGTTTTTTCCGAGATCAGGGAATCTGTTTGTTAGCTGACCCCTTTAAAAAAGTTCCAAACATTCTCGGGTTAAACACGGAAATATACGGTAATTAATGTATTAAATTCAGCAAGGAAATTCGAGTGGTCACGCTGGTTGCACGAAATAACTGTTAGAGAGGGATACACATTAAATTTGTTGAAGCTCCATCATTTCTCCTTTGAAAATGCGATAATGAGTGTCCAGCTCACATAGGGATTTGTCATCAAACCGTAGCTGATAGTTAAGAAGCGTTTTGTGATGTATTTAACGGACCTTATATCGGACAAAAATGGGCGACAAAAGGATTCTTTGCAACAATATGTAAGGGATTTTTAACCTAATGGTGAAATAATTTGTTAATTTCAATAACACCCTGAGAAAGTTATTTTATTCAAAGTAAAACAACACATTTTCCCCAACAAGACACATAACCGTGTACATTGCAGAAATGCAGTATATCAGCAAAAAAAAAAAAAAAAAAAAAAGGAAATTTTAATTAAAATGATCTGAGATTCCCTTTAAGAACCTTTCAGCCATAGAATACAATAAACTGCAATTTTACGCGAAGGTGTGAGTTTAGTTGTGTAATTGTGTGAGTTTTCAAAACAAAAAAAAAAAAGAGAAAAAAAATCTGGAATCAATTTTGTAAACACATTACATTTATACACAAGAAATCCTTGTTATAACCAGAGGGAATTTTTTCCAGAGAGAGTTGTAAAAAAAAAGACAAATAATTTTGAAACAGTAGTTTAAATGTAAAAATTGTTTCTAATAATAATATATCAAACCACTGAACATTTTTATTTAGTTTTCAAATCCATTATTTAACCCTTCAAGTATAGTAGGTCAAGGTCTTTCGTATAGTATTCCATGCAATGTCATTTCGAATCAATGCACTATTGATGAGGATGACACTTTTGTTGACGATTTACTCTTACAACTTTGATTTCGAACTTGCTTTTAGACAACAGCAAAAACCACTATTTTTTGTATATTTTTATTTAGTATTGTTAAGCGAAGTCATGATCCAGCCAATGTTATTAAATCTTAAGCTCGAGTCTCGGTGCCCCCCCTTCCACTTTATTGAAGGGCTGACGCACATCTCAAGGGGTCCCAAAGGGGTCTATATTGACACTCAGGAGTCTATGACGACTTCTGCAAGGGGTTCACATCAGCAAAAAGGTAATTTGGGGGCTCATGAGGTGTAAGTGAGGGTCTACGATAGAGATTCTCATTAAACCAGGTCATAACTTTAATTTTAAAAGAAAATTTAATCAAAGGAAACCAGATTTTACTTATTTAAGATTTATTTACTATATTTAATGAGTTTAATTTGCGATTAAAGGTAACAGCATATATTTTATTAAAACAAGAGCCATCATTTCACACACACACAAGTGTTTTTTGCCAGAATTAAGCTAAAGGAGTATAATATTAGGCGGCGCGAATTTTCCCAGTTTTCAATTGGCCGCAGACATTCTGCCAGGAAAATAATGTTTCAACCAACATTCAACATTTAAATGCCCTTTATTCAGATTGCGAAACAATGTTTAACATTGCTTTAATTATATATATATGGTAAGACCCCACTAGGAAATGAATTCAAATGTTCACATTGAAAATAATAAAATAAATTTTTTTTTAATGTACCGTGTTTTTATAACGGACTAAAGAGTATAAAATAATTTCTATAATCCTTATGAAGAATATAACCCTATATAAATTTCTTTTATCCTGTTTTTCCAAATTTTCCTGAAAATTCATGCTTGAGAACTTTTGACGGCTATTTTGTAAGGTGGGGTGCAGACAATCGATGCATTAATAGCTCAACTATCAATTTTATTGCACCGCAAATAATGTGAAACGATAATTAAGTTCTTGATAGCTACTCTCTACACTCTTTATAGTTATATATTGCATGTGCCCCATGTTTTTCGTTTCCTACCTTACAAGTATTTTAATAGCTATCAAAAGTTGCCAAGTATGAACTTTCAGGATAATTTAGAAAAAGTTAGAAATCTGTGTGTGTGGTTTTATCCTTCATTAGGATTAGAGAAATTATTTTATACTTTTTAATCCGTTATAAAAACATGGTACATTAAATTTTTTTAAAATTATATTATTATTTTCTGCTTTTTAGGGTTATGCGAATGAAACTTTGGAATCGATTTTAAATACTTTGAAGACGTAATTACAGAGACATGCGATAAATATCAGACTTATTTCAGTATTTTTTCCTTCTAATTATATCTGAAATAGAAGAATGTCATATTTACCTACCAATAATGCACCAAACTATTCAATTATTATTTTAAAAATAAAATGACGAAGCAAACGAAAACAATTTTTTATAAATCTTATATTCAAATATTAAAAACAATCAAAGTCAAATCCGCGTTTGTCAAAATATTAAATATATAAATATATCTATTCATGAAGCTTGAGGTTTTGATTGTCGCATGCGCTCCATCTCCTTCATTGCACGGCCTGTGAGTTTCGAGCAATCGAGCTCCCACTATTCTCAATCCATCCAATGATCTGACACGGTTTAACGCGACACATATGCCTGTCCTTTAGCAAATAGTGCAGGTTCGAGTACAACAGCATGGTCCACTGTACATCCTTGCATTTTAAAGACTGTGAAGGCCCAGCATATTATTAGTGGAAGTTGTGTTCGCTCGATTGTTCCATAATTTCAAAGTGCTGAAAACTGTATTGATTTTGGCTTGATCAAATGAATTCCATCTTTACCAAAGTCCATACGAACAGATGGAATATCAGTATCGTAGATCCGATCACGGTGAAATAACGGCCAAACAATTTCAGTTATAATACCCATTAATAAGTCCTTGTTCTATATTAATATTCGAGCGAAGCATCACTCTCATCTCCGCTGAAAATTTCTAACTCTTTTTGTAACCCTCCAGTCTTCTTGATATCAACTGATACAATGTTGTCCATGTTTACATTATCCGCATTTCTCGTTGCATTTATCAGAACATCCTGAGACCGAATTTTGAAATCTCGCACTTCTTAGGCTCGATATCGGTCAAGGACAGCTGTGCCGTGTGCATTAACTTGCGCATGAGTTGATTATATGCGGATTGCTCTATCCAAATAAAAATCGCTAGATGCCTCTGTCAGCATTTTTGACTCTAGCAGAGAGAAATGTGGGGCCTTCAACTCACCAACACGTAAGGTACTCAAGAGATCGGCAAATGTTGTACCAACTTGTTGTCGCATGTTCTCTGTCAACTCAACAAGACTGAAGAGTCTCCACTAATGAATTACCGGATCGAATCTTTCAGGTTGATGCCTGAGCTCCTCGAATAGGTGGAAACTGAAACACATCTCCAAAAACAATTGTGTTGATGCCACCGAAAAGTTCATTTTCTTTTTCAGTTGTCGCACAGCATTTCACATGGAACCATGGATATCTCCTCGATGAACCGAAATTCTATGTCCTTCCACTAATTTCGCAAGACTTTCAAATAGTTACCAGTGAGTATGGTGCCAAATTTCCTACAATTTTTCCGTCTTTCTCAACTGTTAATTTAAATAATGTGTGTAGAGTTGTTTCACCAACAAAAGTCGTGCAGCTACACCGGCCAATGCACCAACTTTAGCTGTCTTTTTACTGTAACAACGATTGACCTGTTCTTTTAGTGCATTAAATGTGAATATTTGGCCAACTCCAGCATACCTCCGGTAACAAGTATTCTAATACGATCCAGGCTTTCAATCATTTGGTCCTGGATACTGTGAGTTACGGTGTTAAATAATTCTCGCTGTCGTAAATTCACTGTAGCACACACATTCTGAAACTACTCATTTGTCATTGCCTGTTCAGTAACTCTTCAAGTTCTGCCTCAACAATTTATTCTAGATTTTCATGAAGATTGAAATCATGTACCTAATTAAAAACAATCTCAAGTTGTCTATACCTCGCACGATGTGTTTCAAGATACGCATTTGTCCCAATTACTGTTCTCGAGCAAGAAATGCCTCACGTCCATTATAATGCTCATCAATTAATTCATCTTCAGAGTAAAATGGTTCGTTTTGTACGAGCAGGCTGTAGAAATAACTTTCTGGGTCGGTCGGCATTTAGAAAAATGGCACTCGCACAACAGTTGGAACTAGGGATTGTAATATCGACCAAAAGTTCAATACCGGTATTCGGTATTTCTTAGAACTTAATAAAGGGATACCGGTTTTAACACCGGTATTAGAAATTTTAGAAAAAGAAAGAAAACACAGGTGCTTTTTTCTTAGTTTTACTCGTCAGTTTTATTAGAGAGTGTAAATCTCACAAGCAATAAATTTTAACTTATAAATTATAACAGTATATAAAGAATCACAAAAAAAAAATAATAAATAAAGGAACATCTTATTTATTAAAATCACAAAAAAGTGTAAATGTCACTATTTAGTCTGTGATATTATTACAAATTATTGAAATATTCTAAGTGTTTTAAAAGTTAAATGTTTAAAATGTGTTCTTAAAAAACATAATGCCTCAATTGTAATATCATTAAGCCTGGAACATAATTTTGTGCAAAAATTACCAGCTGTCGGAAACGCTCTTTCGGCATCTATGCAAGTTGGTGGTACTATTAACAATGCGCGATATACTTTTTCCAAGTATTTACCTCTAAATCCCTCATCTCAAATAAATCGATTTATCTTCGGATGATTTTAGATATAGCTGATTTCTGAACTGCCTTTTGGTTTGTTGAAATTTTTTTAGTTATCGCTTATTCTAATTTTTGTTCAAGAGACAGTTCCTTTTCACTATTGGCATTGGTATCATCATCATCTTGGATAATTAGACCGAATTTTTCTGAATGTAAATTGGTTTGTGGGAAAAAATTTTAAGAAAATTTACAATAAACTTGATCAAATTTGATTTGGTTAGTCTTTTTTCTTCTTAACTCTAGAACATTTTTTATATTGGGCCATCATATTCTTTTCATCATATAAATAATGAAACCAAACCAAAGTATTATCAACTGATTTTTTTTATGTTCTTTAAAGTTATTATTATTAATTATTATAGGTTATTATTTATGAGTATATATATATATAATGAATCTGAAAAACCTTTTGATCCCTAAAGTATGATACAATGTGAATAACAAACTCACCAGTTTAGAAAATATCGAAATATTACGCATTTTCTTCACAAGTACAACCTTGGTTTCTCAGATACGAATATCAGACTACGAATCATGTGCAATTGCTATATCGTTCTGAGCTGTAATAGGACAGTTTTGACTTTGGATGCGATTTTCAGATATTTTATAGCTTCTCTTGATTGTACGATGCAACTTTGTATTCACAGTCTAATTAATTTCGCCCGTCAGGGAGCCATTTTAGTAACAGGTGTTGATGGATGAAGGAAGGCAGGTGAGCTTGGATATGTTATCCCTTTTCAACGAGAACTTAGGAGTAGTGTATTTAGTTCTTTTTGTCAGAGAAGTGATCTATATATGTCAATATTTTGAAGTTCAGATTAATAGTCTTTTATCGCCATGTATCTGGCAAAAAAAAAAAAAAAAAAAAATCAGATGATAGATTTAATGAGGTCTTAGAACTGTAGAACCAGCTAGGAAAAATGAAAATAAGAACAACGGAATGAGTGGAATAAAGACGTTTAATATCTTCACCTTCGAAAATAGATGTAAAATTATTTCATTTATAATATATTTTAATCATGGTGCAATAATTAACATTATAACATAAACACAAAGACGTATAATATTTTGCTATGTTGCCGATGTCTGAACCTATAAGAAGCAATTTTAAAAAATTCCAATAAATATCGAAAAACTGATATATAAACTTGTGAATACCGATATTTCGAAACTGTACAAATGGCTCAAAATACCGGTATTCCAATCCCTAGTTGGAACATTTCTAATGACCATTTTAGTGTGGTTTGCTAGATTTATGGGTCTATGTCTTTCTGGTTGTGTTCATCCTTTTCTGTATCAATACTTTCTTCACTCTATCTCCCACTTTATTTGCATAAAATGGTTCAAATATTATTGCAAATTCAAGTAGACATATATTTAGAACCTCATATATAGAAATTCTTGCTGTCTTGGGCGATTAGCATATCGCTCAAATAAGTTTGAGCAAAGTCAAAAACTGCTCGTTTTGCAGGGGGTTTTTTGTAGGCCCCAGTGACCTGGGGCCCCTCATTGACCCCAGAGCCACGAAATTGAATACGTAGACGCAACTTGAGCGACTATCTACCGACAGGTGGTCTTTGTTCGTGTAAGTTCCAGAGTTACGGGGCCCTTGTCGATATCGCCCCCCCCTCTTCTCGGGCCCAGTTTCAAGACTAGAACTTCTTTTTTCCCCATTTTTATTCTTTTTCATTTAATTCTGAACTATGGTCCAAATTTAAAGTCTCTAGCTTATCGGAAAGTTATTTCAAAATCAGTTACAAAATTCCACCCGGACAGATATACAAGAAAGAGAGTTAATAAAAGTCATATTACAAAAGGAATAGATTGGAATAGGCAGTAACGGAGATTCTAAAGAAATTTAAAAACATATGTCAAAAATTTTGGCTTTAAAAATACTTACCTGTTATATTTATTCCGAATTATTGAATATTGTGAGAAAATTTTTATTTGTGCCTTTCCTTGTGAGAAGTTTTAGAACGAAAAAGACTGAACACTACTAACCGAGGAGTTTTAACGTTAAACCTGACAAGATTGATGCCAAATGTTGAAAACTCTTATTGTCGAAGGACTAGATTAATACCTCCCATTTTAAAAATTTGTTTGTTGATCCTTTGTTTTATCTACTCTATTTAAATTTTAATTTAATTCTCAGTGTTCTTAAATTTTAGATACTATATTTTACTTTAGTTAGAAATTTGAATCTTAGAGGTAAGTAGCTCTGTACCACATTTCAAAAAGGCATTTAAATTGATAAATTTGCAAAAATTCAATATTAGGTAAGTCGGGGTCCACCCCAAACCGGAAAACATTGCAAGAGGTCTATGAGACAAAAAGACTCTACGTTTGGATAGTGTAAAGTTCAAGCTTAGGCGGTGTTGACCGAGATTGACAAGGTCCTTCGCCAATAGCTCTCGAGTTGCTTCGAAATGTGAACTTGATAATGTCAATTCAAAGAATCATCTTTTAGTGAATGACTACCCAGAATTTTTGACCGGCAGTTGTTTCTGTCAAATTTAATTTAAAAATGAAACTTTTTTATGCTTAACACGTGTTCATTATAATCGCTTTAAAAACGCGCCAATCACGAGAAAAAGCGCCAACGCACATATCCCGATTCATTGACTTCTTGGGGCATATTCTATCTCTTCACTACCTGGTCTTCCCTTCTAACTCGAGCTATTACGAGCACTGATTACGCGTCAGGCCACGCCCACCCCTCCCTCGCCGCGGTTGCAGCGAAAATGATAGTGGTGGTGGTGGGGGGGGGGGGAGTACAATCAATAAGTGGTATCCCGAAACAATGGGGATGCGGTGTAATTGTGTTTACGTGATCAGCGGACGACACCATTCCTGAATAGAATGAAAGGGCTTCGGCGGGGTGTGCCGGAGCGTGACTTGTACACCCTCCATGGTGCATTTTCCACTTCTTGCATTCCTGCGGCATCCACCCCCTACTATCTTCCAAAAAAAGAGAAATCGTTTGAAAGGATGAAGTAAAGACTGGACCACTGCGTCAACACGTAGTTCCTCTGGTACTGTTCCGGGGAGGGGGGGGGGGTATTTATTTATACATTTTTTGTTCGTGTATATATGAATACACACAAAAAAAAAATTCCTGCGAAACGCTTATTTATATTTTGTCTAATTCTACATTTTAATCATACATTTTTTTAAAATTGAAAACTAATCTCTTATTTGACTCAGATTTCTTTATTATTACTCTAAAATTGTTTAGTAACAATTGTTTAGAACAAGTTAGTAACTGGTATTAGGTAATTGTTAGTAACAATTACCACCAGAAATGAGAACCAGATGTTAAATTGATTGATTGATTGGTTTTTTTACTTGGCAATCTGAAGCAACAAGACGTACCTTGATTAAGTGACCACAGCAAATTCTGAGCTGACAACCACACCACGCCCCCATGAGGACTTTGACCCTTGACAAATTAAACGGTCCTCCAAATAGCAGGTACTAAACGCCAGAGTAGATCATGCTGCGAGAGAATTCAAAGATAGCATTTAAACTTTAGGGTTTATATTATAATATTGTAAAATATATCATGTGCGTGGTTATAGAGTATTGTAAATAATCATATTAGTTCGGTTTTTGAGAAATTGATATTATAAAAATACCGCATATTCAGTTCGAAGACACAAAACTGTTGGTGGCGTTTATATTTAAAAGCAACAAATATTAATAAAAAGGCATCGGTATTGCGATTTTAAAAATTGGAAGGTCACAATCCTATTAAAAATACGCCTTAAGAAAAATGGGGTTACTGAAGTTCTGCCCACGTCATTTGACCAAGGTTTCAAATAACGAGTTGTTCCATCGATAATTGTCCACGTGTTACTTCGAAATGAGATGTTGATGAACCATCATTCAATCAGTGACGAAATTTGTTTATTAAATTTAAAAGGACACGAAAATTTTTAATGTTGCTCCCAGAGGCGGATTAAGGGACTGGCGGACCTAGTGGCTGCCAGGGCCCCCAATCTTGATGGGGGTTTCAGTTATAAAAGTTCAATGTGCAACAAAAAGATCCTAAATCGATATTGCAACCCGAATGATTTCCACCAGTGGTGTAACCGAGAGTATTAGCCCCCCCCCTACAAAGACAGGTTTGGGGTTACAAGACAGATCTTACAAAGTACTTGGCGTCAGTCAGGCTTGGGCCCACTAGAATCCTTCCCCCTACCCCACCATGCAGGGGTGTACGTTACGCCCCTGATTTCCACGGATTTGAGTCGTGCAGTAGACATTGCCATCTTTCTTCCGTACATCTGTACTGTTGCAATCTGTACAAAATTTTCTCATGCGTTTTTTTTTCTTTTTGTACAAACTTTATTTCGAACAAACGTATACTATTCAAGTCAGACAAGTTCCTCTTTAATTAACAACCATGCTTAGTTACTCTTGGATACATCTTACATTGATGAAGAAAAAAATCCCGCCACCAAGAAAACAATTATTGTAGACTAATGAAACTTCTGCAATACATTTGTCTTGGCAACATACTTAGTTGATTAAAGTTTCAAGACCACAGGTTTATGTAAGCTCTAGAAATGCCATTTCAAATGTAACATATGTAATTAAAACGTATAACCGTGAATTAAATGCAACATGAAAATGTGCATAAAATGTTCGTACAGCAGGGTATCATTTTTTTGCTTTTTCAGTCATTAATTGCTTAATTCTGTTGTATACGTGTTTCTTTGATTTCATTTGTGTTCAATAAGTAAGATTGATCTAGAGCAAGGTAAAAAAATAAGAGCAGGTACAATAGTAAAGTACTTACCGTAAAACATAAAAATGAAAATGCACAAAAAATACGTATAAAATGTGAATTAATTAAATGCAATCAAAAAAATGCTGGAACAAACTTAGGCACGCCAGTGGTATAGAAAAGGTGCGCTGGTTCTATAAATACAGCATAGCAAAGACAACAGCTTTTGCAAATTAAAAAAAAAAAGTAGACAAAAAGAATACAAACACAAGATCCAAAAATGAAACAAAAAAAAATAAAAATAAACGCAGGACCATTTACAGCGCCAAGCTATCGAAGACAGGATTCTGCATGTAAGATAGATCAGGACTTAGCTGAGTACCAGTGGTGAGCGGAAGAGGTTCAGCAAGTTCATTAGATATTTTAGCTTTGTGGAGGAATGAATTTCAGAAGGTCAAGACAGAGAACTGGTTAGAAATCACACCCCACCAGCCTCCATCACTGCCTTTCCAGACACCCACAGCGATAGTATCCACCGAGATTAGTTTCTCTTATAAGCCAGCCATTTGGATATATATTAGATCAGTACTGTCCATAATCTTTGGTCAGTTCTTCAAATATTATATGGAGCTTCTGCTGTCTGTAAGGATCCAGATATTGTCCTTATTAGAGTTAAGAGCATGATCGGAGCACCACTGATAGCGATGTTCTATCTAAAGACGGAAGTGTCGAATTTGATGCTATTTTAATCATGTTTTTTTTCTTGTTTTGGATTTTTTTTTTTTTTTTTTTTTTTTATTTTTTTTTTTTTGGCGAGCGGAGTAGAGGCATTCAATGCATTCTGAGATTCTATTCAAGATAACTTTCAGAAATTATTTCTGTTAGAAATTCTTTGGAGTTGTATTAATAATCGTGTTGTTATTTTATACATATATCTTCCAGAAAGATCCCCCTTTCATGAACGTTTCCTTTTTGAAAGTCAGAAAAATGTACTTGCGTAAGAGTAATCAAATTACTTCCACAGGAGGCTTGTAGGGTCAGTGGATAACGTTTCGACAATAACCCTCGTTTCAGTTGATTGATTTATTGTTTTTAAAGGATAACACGCGAGGACCATCAAAGACAAACCTAGTGATTTTGAACTATGGTCAACAGACGAGGACGACACTTAAGCTGACACCTCAGTCACCACACTACCACATCCCATCGACGTGAGGAGTTTGTGCTCCCCAAAACTTAACGCGTATCTTCTGCACAGTGTGTCTTGAGTGAATCCATGACTCAAGCCAAGGACCACCATCGCTTGGAATAATGCGGGTTCATCTGAAATGTGCGTTCATTAGTTGTCGCGTGACGTGAGAGTACCTTCCCTCTTGTTTCATTTTCACGATTTCAGCTTGACAGAAGATGTCAGCAGAGTAGATCAGAGGGCGGAAAACTTCCGAGAGAGAAGGGTCAAACTTTAAGTGGAACAAGATAACTTTAAGGTCGCTCATCCGGTAGAATGGTTAGCGACGCTGACTGTTGTACCGTAGAACCTGGGTTCGAATCCCGGAGAAGACATGGATGTTCGTAAATGTATAGTGCTTTCGCGGTATGGGGGTACTCTAAATAGACGTCCAACCGCAAGTCCCCTCGTGAGATTGGTGGAAGGGGAAGAGAGATGGGAGGCCCCTGACCACTCCCAGGGTGTTCTCCCTCAAAATTGGAGTAGAACCGAGCCACAAATCGTACTGCCACCTGTCTGATGCTCAAATCTACTGTTAACGACACAGGTGTACAATCTAGCCCGATGCCATGATGAATTTCGTGGTCCTCGATCTGACTACGTCAGGCAGGTGGTATTAGCAACAACAACAGATAACCTTAAGAACTCTTTATATGCATACGTGTGCGCAGTAGAGGGGGCTTTCCATTAGCGGTCGCGATGTCTGCTCCAGTTAATACATGTATATTTAATAGCGTTTAATTATACATGTGATATTTAAATAGCGTTTTCCCCATAGTAACATTTTCCAATCCCTTGAAAACTAAGTGTTACCAAAGATATTTTATTTCTGGGGCTCAGTGCAAGAAAAACCATTATCGAAACATCCTAATGTCTGAAACTAAATTTTCAATCTCCTTGAAAAAATGTTTCGTAAGAATTTTATGTTTACACTAATAATTAAAATTGATTTTCCTGCATATCAAAGTCATTTCAACACTCTTTGCATAACATAGGGACTGTGCTATTGAGAAATTTAGTCTGTTCGTCCCGAGCTCATGCACCTAAACGTTGCTGGAAATCGCTTGGACTCTTACCACTCACTTGGATGTTTAATGTTTTAGAACTAATTTTCACTGATTCCGAGTAAACGTTTCAAAAGGGGAGAGAAAGCAATACAATACAGAAGTAATTGCGTCAAGCCAATTCAATATTTAAATATATGTGTAAATAAAGGTGGATTTTTTAAAAAGAATATAAGAGAGAAATAGAAGCAATTTCGTTGCAAATATTGTTTTTTAATAATACAAAGGGGGAAATTTTTGAAGAGCCTCCACTGTCTTTACAAGAAGTGTCTTTACGTGGCTCGAGAGTAGCGATTTGCCAATCTATGATCAAGTGCTGCAGAAAATAAAAAGAATAAAAATGTTCGAAAATGGATTACAAATGGGAATTATAAATTTTTTTTTAAATCTACAAAGAAATCTGTATGTAAGTTGTGATTTAAAACCTTCATTTGTAAACTTAAATTTATGTGATTTTGTTTTTTTAATGTAGCCTCGACACAAGCTTTTAACTTAAGTTTGCTCCTCATCAAAAATAGCCTAACCTCAACGAGACATTTAAGGTTCAGTTTTTAAGACATGCGCATTCTTCCAGCCATTACTCCCCACCCCCATTCCGAAAGCATATTTGGGAGCCAAATTCCTAACCTTCCGTTCGTGACCTTTCTATCCACCCACGATAAGGTCATAAAGTCCGAATCGTTGATCGTCCTTCCGTGCGTTTTCTCTCGATCCAACTCGTAATTTGGGCGCAGGCCCACCCTCACCTCGCATGCGTGACGGCGAGGTGTCATAATATAAAAGGATGGCCCCTGAAATAATGGCCACAGGGGGCTTTATTATCAGTGGTAACGATAAAGGGTTGCAAAAATATGCCTCATAATGGATAACGAGTACGGAAGGACCTCCATTATCGGAGGTTCGATGTGGGGATTCGATTTACCTTTCGAAGAAACGAATGCCGCTGAAGCACCTAAATTATATAGGTACAAAATATTTCTGGCAATTTGTGCGCAGCGGTATCACCCATAAGTCCTCTCTCGATATAATAAAAAAAATTCATTGTTTTTGTTCGTGTTACTCATGAGAAGACACGAACCTTCAAATGTATCTTATACCTAAAGTGCAGAAATCTGTTTATCTGCATATTAGCTAGGTAATCTTCAGATTAACTAGGGTGATCAGTTAAAGGCAGAAAATTGCTTCCTTTCTAAAGTTATCTGATATCTAGATAATCTGCGCATTATACTTACTAGACACTCGTTGAAGAGAAAATAAGATCTTTGGTGGAATAACAGCAATGTTTCTGTGCGCTTAAATTAAATGCTGCTTATTTTTATTTTGATATCTATAAAGACTCAAGCTATATATATAATACAATCGATCAATCAACACATTAGGTGACAGAGTCAATAATCAATCAGATCGCAATACAAAGAATCAAATGGTTTATCATATTCTTACAATTTAGGAAATAAATTTGCGAAACATATGATAAAATTATGCTTACTTATTAGTGCAATCTAAAGATTTCGGACATTTTGAGTTGCATAACAATTGGTTTTTGCGACAAGCATGCCTATTTGTAGTACATTTAAATTTGTGCAGTGACGTTTTTTAAAACCCAGCCCAATGAATGTTCATCGAGGAAGATACTGGTCGTCGTAATTAAATTTATTATAAAGTCTTTTATCGAATGCATTTAATGTCTCTACTTCTAAATGTTTAGAATAAATTATTACGGCATTAGAAAAATGTTCTGAAATCGAAATTAATAACAGAAAGGAAATAAATTTTTCAACTTTAAAGATACGGAAACCGCTAATGTAAAGATTACCTAGCTAAAAGACGGAAAACTTTTGAGTTTGAATTTAACGGAACAAATAAGTTAATCTACAGATTAACTAGGTAATCTTTCGAGCTTCAATGGTAATATATAACAAGATCTTAAAATAGTAGAATGTAGAAAGTTAACAAAAAGAGCAAGCAATTTAAAATCCTTTACGTCTATATTAAGAAGCAGATTCGTATCAGGCATGAAACTGATTAGGCCTCAGAACCCTTTTATGAGTTCAGGCCTCTGACATTGCAGAAGGAATACTTTTAAGAACATAATCTTATTAAAAAGCGCTATCAAGGGTCAAGAAGTCTAGTATTGGTATTGTTTGAATTAAGATGTGTAAAGCAAGGGTTCTTAAGCTTTTTTATCCGTTTTGCTTGTGTACTCTGAGTCTTAACCATAGCAATGTGAACCTTCCTTATGCATAAGCAATATGTATATATATATATGTTCCCCATGATAGGATAACATAACATAATAATATATAAGTTGTGACGGTTCTATAATTAACCCCTTGTGGACTTTCTGGGGAAAAATAATTAATTGAACCAACCTTCGCCGACCAAGAAAGCGCGATTATGTAAGTGAAGTTTTTTGTATAAATTCTATTTTCGCGAGTTTGTGAGTTGGCCAGTAGGAGTTAACATAGAGTCTGCGAGTTAGTTGAAGATTGAAAGAGAGTGGAATTAGTAAGAGGTCCTGGAGATGTCCAGGAAAAGCAGCGTAGAACCAACGACGTTGATCAAGCCCGATAAAGATCGCCTGCAAGTTTCCAGTGTAGGATCCGATGCATATGAAGTACAGGTACTGTGAGTTTGATTGATTAGAGGTTAGCTTATGAGTGTACGACGTAGTTATATTTGAGCGTATTTAAGCGGTCTTAGATTCAGTTGAGGGTCCGTCGTAGTATCCCCCCGTGTTATAGAACCTCACCTCCAAGCTCTACTATTTAATCACCTACCTTATTTAGATTGTTATTGTGTCTGATTGATAATTTGGTAGCAATAAATTAATTAGATTGAAATCATGTCTGTGGATCATTCAGTTTCTCCCACACACCTAGCCGGGTTTACAGTAAGACAAGAGGGTTCAGAGTCGAGCAGGAACCGACAGCTGTTCAAAGTAAAATATTTAATATAATATGTGTGTGTTCCATATACATATGTATTCTACGAACTTTAACTTCAAGCATCAAAAATTGAACAATGAAAAGAAAATGAAAAAAAAAGCGAATATTAATATTTTTCTATTTTTAGGAAGGGTTAGAGCACATATGCACCATTACTGACCCCCAAACCCCTCTTTGTTTATAGGTATTTACTGATTCATTGATTGTTACATTTCTCTCTCTTCATCGCGAAAAACGGATTCAAAACTGGGAACAAAATACTCACTTTTGAATACTTCACATACTCAAGATGGCTCCGATCCCAACGTGCTCAAACTTGAGAATTGTATGTACTTAGTTTTGTCACTCAAAATGTAGACTTCACATACTCATTTTTGATTATGTTACGGGATCAAATTTGAGAAAGAAAGAACAAAATGAGTATGAAATGCGCTCTTTTTTGAGTTTGTTGTCTTAGATCTGCACGGAGAAAAAAGAAATACTCAAAAATGACTACATGGACTTACTCAGTTTGAAATGAGTTTGTTTATATCAGATTTGAACGCATGCCTTTACAAATATGAGACATTACATGTACTCAAAATTTCAAAAAATGGTTAATTAACACTATCAAACAAATTAAAAAGATATTCAGGTTTAAAAAAGATTTTTTAATATACTGGCTACATATTTTAAAGATTGGGGTTCAACAACAAATTTAGTTCTCATAAATCTTCCGAACTATTTTTCGTTTCTACCACGCTACCCGCGGACGAACACATGAGTACTAGATTGTTTTGATTTTGTATGGCTTTTATAGGAATTTAGCGGGAAAATGTAATAAAAATGCCTTTTTTTGGCGGATTACTTAAAAAAACAAATTTAAGGTATGTGGTTACCCTCGGAGCATTTTATTGAAACAAATTTTCAACTAAAAAAACACTTTTTTCTTTAAAAAGGGTGTGCATAGAACTAGGAATTAAGGTTCAAGTGTAGTATAGATACTTGGCGATGTCAAATTTTTTTGGTGACCAAAATCGATCGCCAAGCTACTTCACTTAGCGATAGGTTTCCCGAAGCCAGAATGAATTCGTTATCTAACCAATAATATCTATATAAAAATCGAAAGGGCCCTCTCCCCTATACTACACTTGAGTCAGGAATTAACATACAATTCCACAAAATTTTAAATTATTTTGGATAGATTGGGAATTTTTAGTTAAAAATTGCAGTTACAGTAAACCTTGTATTGAAAATTCTAATTAATATATTCAAATAATATTAAAACTGCACACAAATAACATCATTATCTGTGCTTGGAGCGATAAGATTTACATTATTTTTTTGAAATTTGTCAATTTTTTAAAAAAAAAAGAATGTTTTTTCTCACAAATTGTATGTGCAATAAAATGCATAAATACATACACAGAGATTATAGTCTATAATACAAATAAAATAAAATAAATGTTTTCTTAAAATGTTAATTCAATGTCTTAAAAAGAAATCCATTTGTGAACTTTACCGTGAAGCCAAAAAACATAGTTTCTCAGACAATGCTTTTAAAGATTTAAATACAATATGAAAAATGTTCTACTAGTTGTACATTCTTAAACTCACCATATTTATAGCTCAAACTCTTTAGCTTCATGTTTAACTAATTTTCAACCCTTTTGCTGTTTTCTGGAGAGTTTTATAGATCATAAAAATTGTCGAGTTTAGTAAAATTTTCATGAAAAATTGCAATTAGGATCTTTTACACAAAATTCTAATGAATGTATTCAAATAATATTTATACAGTACATAAATAATGGAACATCTTTATATATTAGGAATTAAAAGATATGTATTACTTTTAAAAGTTTTTTAAATATGCCAAATTTTATGCAAAAACTCGATTTTTTAAAAAATTAATGATATTTTTTACATTTAAATCCAATGAAGTACATAAATACAGTGAACCCCAAAAGTGTTCGTACACTTGCAGTTTCCTATAAAATTTAATGATTTCGACTAATAAAAATTAATGTATAGAAATTGTAATTTTTTTATGATATCTGCAACTTGTTCTTAATGGAATGACATAATTATTTTTTTAAAAATAGCATAACTATTATTTTTAAAAATTAATAATCAAAAAGCTCCTGAAAAATTACGCCATTAAAGTCTTAGAACACTTAACAAAAATCTCAACATAGCTTTAAATATTGTATTTCTTTCTTAATTTAGAACTTAGTAGGATATCTTTTAGTGGTCCACAACAACTTTTGGACATCTTGATATAGATTTAATGAGTTTTTGTAATTTCTGCATCGATTTACCTCCCTGCTTCTGTGTTTATTATTTTTACTTCCCATTATGTGTTTATGTCATGTTTTTTTAAATTTTAAATCTAGTTCTCCCCAAATATGCTCTGCTGGGCTAAATAAATTGATTGAGGAGGTGTTTTCACAAAATTTTGGGGCAGTTATAAAGACACCAGCGGTGTACATTGAAAGCAGTACGCTTGGCTTCATTATCCTGTTAAAATATGAAGTCGTGTTCAATATCAAATTTTGGACAGACAATTTAAAATTTCTCTTTAAAATATTTGACTAGAGCTCATGATTCTCAATACCATCAAAAATTACCTAATTCTGTGGCTGATTTACGCCCCCACGCAAGAACACTTCCACTTCCATGGTTCATTCATCCAACTAGATTCTTGTGACTTAAGTTTCAGAAAATTCAAAATTGACAGGAAAGTGATTGGGATCACAGAAAATTCAACATTTTTGGTTCTGATGGGCATATAATAGTTTTAAAGGAAAAAATGAGGCATTTAATCCAGTGAATTTATGTGGAACAAGAGCTCCTCCACCTCCATGCTTCAACACAGAGGTGTTCTTGCGGGGAGGGGGTGTAAATAGCCTTCAGGAATTAGGTAATTTGGTATTTTTTGATGGTATTGAGAATCATGAGCTCTATTTAAATATTTTAAAGAGAAATTTTAAATTATCCTCTCAAAATTTGGATATTTCAGACGACTTCATTTTTTAACAGGATAATGACGCCAAGCGAACTGCTGTCAATGTACACAGCTGGTGTCTCTATAACTGTACCCAAAAGTTTGAAAACACCTCCTCAATCAATTTATTTAGCTCAAAAGAGCCTATTTGGGGAGAACTAGATTTAAAATAAAAAGAAAACATGACATATAAACACATAATGGGAAGTAAAAACAATAATCACAGAAGCATGGAGGAAAATCAATGCAGAAATTACAAAAACTCAATAAATCTATATCAAGATGTCCAAAAGTTGTTGTGGACACTAAAAGATATCCTACTAAGTTCTAAACTAAGAAAGAAATACAATATTTAAAGCTATGTTGAGATTTTTGTTAAGTGTTCTAAGACTTTAGTGGCGTAATTTTTCAGGAGCTTTTTGATTATGAATTTTTAAAAATAATAGTTATACAATTTTTAAAAAAAAATAATTATGTCATTCCACCAAGAACAAGTTACAGATATAAAAAAATTACAATTCCAAAATATTAATTTTTATTAGTCGGAAACAATAAATTTTATAGGAAATTGCAAGTGTACGAACACTTTTTGGGTTCACTGTATATACACAGAGATTAGATTTTGATTCATAACACAGATAGAACTAAATAAAACATGTTCTGAAATTTTAAATTCAATATCTTAAAAATATTTTGTGTAGGATCAGCATCTGGTTTTGTTAACTCCAATTCCAGTTTACTAATTATGCTATAACTTTGCTTCTGGATATCATAGAAACAAAAATAGAGTGTTTTTGGAATCTTAAATGTATAGTCTTTAAAATAAAAACACAAATTAATTTTTGAAAATTTTCACCAAAACTCCGAATTTTGTGTAGTCACATATCTTAATGAAATTTACTTGATTCATAATAAGTCACATTGTTGATTTTTGGGTACTTGCTTATAGGCAAATAATAATTTAAGTATTCCTTTGCTACATTGGAATAGTTTTATTTTCATATTGAACTTTAAAATAGCTTGCATGTCTTGAAAAAGGCAAGCCTACAAAATAAATTTTTGTTTTCAATTAGTAATCTTTTAAGAGACTAATTTCTTGTAGATTTTAAAGAACTTTTCTAGCTTATTGGTAAACTTATGGAAAATGTCTTAAAAGTTCTCATAAAGAAATTATTTCAATACATTTATTTTATGGTTCCTTTATTGTGACTATAGTGTTTTGTTTATTTGGATGAAAATAAATGAAGTATATATATCAGATTCTTTATATTTAACCCAATATAAATATATTTTATGCTTTTACTCATTAAAGAAAGGTAGAGAAAAATTATGTTTTTACCATAAAATCTGGCATATCATGTATACCATCGTATTACATGCACTTATACTTTCAAGTAGCAATTTTTAATTTTTATGTTTATTTGCTGAGAATGTGCACCCCCATTTTCATGAAGAAACCTGAGATGTATGGAGTCATGCTCTTAAAGTTTGAAAGTCATTTATTCTAAGCTTTAGTAAAAAATAGTATACATCTAGAAGTGCAACCCTTTAAGTTCATAAGGAATGCCATTTCTTTTAAATAACCATTATTTTGATCTATGTAGAAATCTAATTTTTTTCCTGTGCTCACATTTTTTAAAGCTCTTATTTTTATACCTGGTATATAACGTGCACGCATAAAATTCAATCTTATTTTTTGTGTTAAAAGTGTGCACCATACACCAGATTTTACGATACATATTACCACAACAATGCCAATGTTCAAGATAACGTGCCAAGTTGGTGACCCTGATTTTGCATGTGTCGTATGCGCCAGATTGACTACCATGTGTTGTATTACATATAATTTCACCAATATAGTTGCAATATTATGAAAGTACCAAAAATTAATACAGCTTGGGTACAAAAAATTCCTGTATGCAGGTATGTTGTACACAAGTGAAAAAACATAAATCTTGGTACTTACGTATTATCACAACCAATTGGCGACATTATATGAAACAAAGCACCTGTTTGCCAATTCAGCACGTTCAACACACAGGAACTCGGAGGGTACTTGTGTATTTTTGCGACAATCGCTGACTCTAAATAACTCGCTGAGTTGGCCACCCCGATTTCCTATGTGTGGTACACACTGAATTGGCTGCCAGGTGCTTCATTTCATATAATATCGCTAATAGGTTGCAATAAGACGCAATTACCAATCAGGGTTGCCAACTTGGTGTGTTATTATTAGATTTGGCATTTGTTGTGATAATACGTAATTTGTTCAGTCTGACGTATTTGAAGCACAATTAATTTAAATTATAGTTTTAAGAAACATGCTTTTTTATCAAACTAAAAAGTAAGAAATAAATCTTATATAAGAATAAAATGATTAACTAGAAAATTAATGTCATCGTGGTAAAGGCGTGGGGTCCTCTGTACTACATTTTTACACTAACTCTGCATTTTGGAATAGAACGAGTAAGAAATTATAACAATTGATATTGAGCACCCCACTCTTTTATATGCAGTTATTATTTTTCCAGTTTCAATTTTATTTTTTTCTGCTTTTTTCTTGGCCATTTCTAAATACCTTTTGTTCTATTTCTTTAAATCCTGGCATTCATATTTTTCTAATTGGTTTTCTATAAAAAAAAGTACTTATGTTTTTGCTTCTTAATGTAATTCCTTTTTGCCAGGAATAAGCCATTCTTTTAAATTATTGTCATGTTGAGTTCTTAGTGGGAGACCATCATCATTGATTGAATACTATTGGATGCCAAAATTTATTTGCAGCGATTTCAAAACCACTTCTAAAAGATGTTTAATGTGTAGTGTACTGATAACAAATTAGTTCCTGTATATATTGTTCCAATGTGTGGTATTTTTTTAACTGTTGTTTTTATAAATGTGAAATTCAGGTAGATGTGCAATATTTATAAAAATTGTATTTTTTAAATCTTTTATCTTGTTTCTAAATTATGAATGCTTTATTTTTAATTTGCACTAATTTCATTTCTGCTTGTTAGTACAAATCTTGATTTTTAATGTTTCCACTCATAATTTGTTTTAAATTTTGCATATAGCTCTGAATTTTTTAAAAAATATATTTTATGGATAAAATTAATTGATGAATTTCATACATTTTGCACTTTCTGCCAAAGACCATTGGTTTCACATTGTAGCCTTTGTCCTTATGTTCTAACTACTCATACAGGTATAGCATATCACTACATGTGTTATGCTAAATTTTGTAGATAGTCATTTCGAAAACTATATAATTATTAACAACCTTTGTAAAAATTTTACTCTAATGAGAAAACTTTCAAAATTCCTTTCAGAACCAGCTATCTATAAATTCTGCAGTAAATAATTTAGATGACTCGCATATCCTAACATGTAATTTATTTGAAACAACACTGTTTGAAAGGCATTTTCACTCACATTTTGTAACTCAAAGACATGATTTGATAAAAAAATTAAAAAGTTGTTTATTTATGTACTTTTACACACTTTCTTATATTTACAATGATAATTCAAAATATATTACACTAAAACTTAATCTGTTCTGCACAAATAAGGATGGAGTTGACTATAATATGGATTAGATAGTGTTTATAAAAAAAAATTTCACTTATATTCTTGTTTATTTTTGATGTATATATGTATGTGTACAATTTCCAGAATAAATATTTCAACAATATGATTTTGGTTTGTTTTATTTTTCTTGTTAACAGTGAATAATTGAAAATAAAATGCTGTATAAAGTAGAAAAATGGCTAGATAATGATTCTGTTGCTCCTTGGGATGTTATTTTTTCTTTTAAATGGGTGCAGAAAACTTCTCTAAAAACTCTTTCCAGTTGGTTAAAAACTTGTTTATTTTAAATGTTTTTTAATGCAAAAATCTACTGTTTTAGTTGTTTTTACATTCTTCTAAGGACTGAAATTTTTAAGTATTTTAATTTTAAAAAAACCATTAACTTAAAAAACTATAATATTTGTTTTCTTTGGTGATAGGAGAGTGTAAAATTAGTTGATTTAACAAAAAACGATCTTAATTTTTAATATAGCAATGCATTTTCTTTATTTCCATGTGGATAGATGTTTCTATTTAAACAAAACAATTGATATAAAGAGTACTTACACACCTGGGCCTAATGAGTGTTAGTTTAGTCAAAAGGTTTTTTTCTTCAGGTTACATAATATGTAAAAAAGCTATTTCTTTCTGGCATTGTTTTGAAATTTTTACTTAGAAAAATCTGTTATTTATCATAATGTTTCCTAGATATTTCTAATAACTTATTATTGAAGGGCTGAATTTTTTTTAAATAAAAGTTAATTTTCTGCTTGTATATGATTTTAAGGAAACAATATAATGCTTCTAGAGAAAAACATAAATATAAATAATGAATCAAATTGCTTCTGGAACTAGTTCAAAATGCATACACATTTGTTTAACTATTACATCGAATTCATTTTTGCAGTTTTCAAAGATTTATATTTGCGGTAAAAGTTCGAAGACATGCAGTTTGTGATCAAATAATAGTTGCATTTTTTTTTTCTCGAAAAGTAATATTTTTGTTGATACTTGCGTATTGTCGCCACCGTATTGTCGACATTATATAAAACGAAGTACATGGTTGCTAATTCAGCGCGTAGGACACATGCGAAATCGTTACTGCCAATTTGGCGAAGTTATCTT
>BMAO01002348.1:0-22251 GCA_019973975.1 Trichonephila clavata
AAAACGTTGGGTGCCAAAACCTGATTTTGCAGAAGGCCCAAATGTTCTCCGTTTCGCCACTGACTAGCATCATTTGGAGTAGTAAAATACTTCTAATTTAGATAGAGGAAAAATTTAACCTTCATCAGAAGCAGAAGAAATCATAGTTTTTCTTCAAATAAAAATTGAAAATTTAATTTTTATCTGATTTTCGTGAAGTGACTCCATTTAAAGCTTACAGATTTTCAATTTTCAAAGTGCATGCATACTATTGTGATGTTAATTTTTACTTGTAGATATAAGAAAGTGTCCTTGAAAATTTAACAAGGAATGAAGATGCCATTAATTTTCATTATTTTTTAAGCTTAATTCTAAAGCAGTAAGTAGTATTCCTCAACGAAATATGTCTTTAGGGAAGGGGAGAGAGGGAATATAATGAAAAAAAGGGTTAGAGGAAGGGCAAAAAATTAAAGCTTTTACTATTTTGTTAATGTGTTTTTATTCAAAAAATGTATGTTTTTTACAATTTTTGAGCATTTTAAGATAATTTAAAATAAAACTTTAAGTTTTGTAGTACATTCGTTCATGCTACATGAGTTGATCATTCTATGTTTGTAAAAGTTGAAAATATGCTCCTATTTCATCATTGTATTTACATATTGTTACTTTCTTGTTATTATGCTAATTATATTACATATGAAAGGAATTTTTATAATTTGATTTTAAATTCCTTTAAAAAGCATTATTATATTTTCAAAAAGCATCTCATACATATTTTCATACATATATATTCCAATAAATATATGCTACTGTCAAATTAAAACATTGATTTTTTGTGCCACGAAAGTAAAAAAAAAAATCCATTCTTTTTTTAGTAGACGACCAAATAGTCTTTTCAGAGCTCTTTCACAAAAAGTTTTTTTAATGGAAGCAAATAACTAGAACTCTCTAATCATCTTTAAGACATCTGTATGTTATTAAAATGCAACTCTAAAAGACCATTGGTGAACATTCTCTTTCTAAATCAATATCTAATTGCAAGCTGCCATTGTTACTCAAGAGAAATTTAACTGTAAATATCGCATGGTAGTGAAACATCATCATTCAGGACTTCCGTCGATCGAAGTGTACCATCCCGGACTCAAACAAAGGGTCCCAAATGCCAGATACATCACTTGAGCACAATTAACCTGGAGGCTCATCAATCTTCAACGGTTGTAGACGGTTTCCCTCGTACTTTTTCTGTTTTGGGTTTATATTTGAGGAGGAGCAGCAGATGTAAGTCGTATGGCTTGCGTGTTCGCTAATCAGTCAAGAATAGAAGATTACTCGGATGGTACGGCATTACATCTTGGTGTATGTGTAAAATAGTGAAGATAAGATTTCAATGGGAACGGTAAATGTGACGAATTATCGCTACTGGTTTTATTTTTTTTAAAATTTGATGAGAAGTGTCATTAACACTAATGTTAAACCTTTTTAGACTTCCCCTTTTTATTTCCAGATAGGAGCTAAAATAAAATAAAAAGTAATAAGTAAGAAGGGGGATAGGATTTTAATAACTAATAATATCTAAACAAGATTTTTTTTCTCTCTTCATAGCGTCTCAATCTGTGGTATTTGCTAAAATGTTAGGTTTCTTTGCATCTTTAAATTAATATTTCTTTTATTTTTTTACTTATTTTAAGATTTTGAGTAATTTTATTTTATTTTTTCAAGTCTTATGCACATTTAAAACAATTTTTTTTTATATAAGTTACAAGGTTCAGAACCTATTTTTAGGGAAAAGTTATAATTGTATTTTTTTTTTTGTTACTTTCAAAAATGTGCTTTGAATACCAAGTAGTTTAAGGACCTTGTTAGAAATAAATATTTTCTGTTATTTTTTTCTATCATTAAAATTACATGATATTATTATGTCCAGATAAAAAGAAAAAGAAAAAATTATAAAAATAATATACTCAACGTTCGTGTATGATTGTTAAATGAATTATTTATTGAATAATATTGAAAGTATAAACAACATGAGGTGTGTTTTTGTTTTAATTTCGATATTTTTCCCATTCTAATATTAAACTTTATTTTAAATTCGACTGAAAATTTTTTAAAGCTTATTTTGAACCGCAATACTACTTAAATCAATGTATTAGAACGGTAATTTGTATTAAAGTGGACAACTCCATAGGAAATTATCGGTAAATTCTAAATCTAATATTTTTTAATTAATTATGTGGAATTATGCTGCTTTTGAATAAAAATATATGAAAATCTTTACTTAATAGGCATTTCTTTTATATTCAAACAATGCAAGTGAATCTATCTACTATTGTACTTCGAATTGTAATACGTGCATGCCATAAAATAATATTACATACCAGATAGTATACGAAATAAATATATCATTTAAAATATATACATATTAAAAATATTTTATGATAATTTCAGAAAAAAGTAAATATGTATACATGAGAAATGGGCGATTTGGTTGTTATTTTTAATTTATAACACAAAAGAAGAGCTTGAAAGTTAATAATTCCCAATTTTTTTAATGTTTATAAAGGTAATAGGGAAACACACACATCTAAAAGGCTGTAAATTCCGTGCATATATTTATTTTAAAATAATTTATCTTTGCATCAAAATTTAATATACAAAATGGCGATATAAGTATTTTACTTATACGTATCATGAAATTCGTAAAATATGTTTTTTCTATTTTTTTTACATATATATTCCTATCTTGTCGAAGTATTGCGGGTTGCTTAAAACTTTCATGAAAATTATTTTGAAGAAGAAAAATTATTTCCATATTTGTAGTTTCTTCTAAGACAGCATTTGATTAAGAATAATATCCATCGGTCCATTCTTACGATTATTTAAAAAGATTCATTCCTGTTCCTGAAAACATTTATTTTTATTCCAAATTATATGATATAATTCCGTTCCCTTATTTAATCCTTCCTTGCAATTTTGAACATTCCAATCTAGATAAAACTTGATTCTTTTCAGATTTTTTTTAATTACTGAAAATGCCATTAGAAATTATTTCTTAGTATTCTGCTGAAAGCATCACCAGTCTTCTGATTGACACTGTTGTTGTGTGACATTAGTCAAGCTGTCAACCTTTCCAAAGAGTCAATTAACAACCAGACAGAGATGAGGTCGAGTTTATTTTGGAACAGCTCCATCTCCTTCAAAGCATAGAGAAATTCTTGAAAAGAATGTCAATTCGAATGTAACCATTTGGAAATCATAATGAAGAATGCCGAAAGATGTTCTTAGACATTTTCGAAAGAGTAAAAGCTTAAACGTATTGATTCTCAAAGAATTGTAATGTTTTTAATTTTTATTAAGTCAAAAATAAAGTTTTGTATTATAATAGAAGTATAAGATTCGGTGAGTCTTTTAAATTCATATTTAGATACATATAAGAAGTTTTGAAACGATTTGAAGTCTTACGAGTTTTATTTGGAAAAAATTATACACTTATATATCACAGTTTTTATTATTTAACTATTCATTTCCGATTAACAATAGTTGTTATTGAATATATATCATTTAAAAAATAGTGAAGAAATGTATCTATTCTTATGGCCAAAATTAATATTTTCAGTTCAGATGAAAATGAATCGAATCCTTATGTTGAAACGTATGCATATAAATGCTTATGTACAAATGTTTAATCTTATTTGTGGTGCGATCACTTGTGTTTTAAAGCTGATAATCTTGAAGAGAATCTTTAAATTTAGCTGAAACCTGATTAATAAAACCTTTTTTTTTTGGTATCCATTAACAATATATATAAAAATTGTACTTTTTATGTTTTTTATTTCTTTTTCTTTTATCCATTAAACTTATTTCATGCAGAATAGCACAACTTTAAATGCAGTTATACACAGAATAATTATCCTGTACCACACATTTATAAATTTATAATGTAAATAGTATTAGGTATTGATTTATACTATTATGTAGAATCAGATGTAAATTCTGTTTTAATTAAATTTTTTAAAGCTTCCCAATATATAAAAGATTTTATATCTTTTAAAAATATGACTTTTTGAAACTTCTTAAATTTGGTTACAAACCAAATGAGAAAAAAAGCACATGCATATTTAAATTATTTTGAAGAATCTAATAAAAATAAAATGTAGAAGATACTGTAAATAGAACACTAAATTTATAAAATACAAATTATAATATAATCTTTTTATTGCATCATCGAACTTATATACAAACCAAACGATAAATATCAAAACCGTGTGAATATTAATTTACATCTCGTACAAATGAGACGCAGAGGATAAATGAGAATTAAATCACGAGGCTTAACCAATAGCTTTGTATCGGCGTTTCTTATACATACTGCTATCTTAACAACACAAATATTTTTAATGTAATTTTTGGAGTAATGCAAATAAATCATAGCTTATTGTGAAAGTCATTTGAAAATGTACTTAAGTTGTTCTTTTATCATTGTATTTTCTCAGGATTAATTAAGTTAATTATTTATATGCAAGCAAAGAATACAAGTGTTATATATTTTTGTATTTTAAAAAACACATATACCATGTCTGAATTATTACAGAAAATCGGCTTTATTGCTTGATAAAATTTTTCTCATTTTTATATATTTATTTCCTTTTCTTCAAACTCCCGGGATACTTAAGTAAAAATGCTCGAAGCAAAGAATATTATAATTCGCCTGCAACTTATGAAAATATTACTATGTATATATGCCTAAATAAGTATAATAATTATGTATGAGATTATGTTTGCCGCATAGTATCTTTCAAAACAAATTGCTCCATTATCTTTGAAATGCTCTGTGTTCTGAAACATAAATGCATAACTACCGTTCATTGACACACCTAAATGAGGTTGCAATATCAAATGATAGTTAAAATTATCGTTTCTATCAATGAAGTGTTAGGAATTGCATAAACAGTCATTACATGAATGGGAATTCCACATCATTAGGAGTTGATAGTTTTAATGATGTACATAATTATTATACTTTAGTTAACAATGAACAATTACATTAGTTTGTAATGATATCGTCGCTTCAATATTATCGTGTTGTTTTCTGAAAGTAATATAATACCTCACAAAAAATGTTTTATTTTGGATTTAAAATTTAATTCATCTTTCCTTTCTTGTTTAAGTTGTTTTTCATGTAAGATTATTATATGATGTTATTTTAAGGCTTATTTTTTATAACATTGTATTAAACTAACATGTTTCCTGTATAAAATTTGTGTAACACAATTGGGTTTTAGATCAAAGCAGATGCTACTTTTTTCATATTTTATTCATCAGCATGGCAAAAGTAAATTTGTTGTTGCTTATGTCACCTGATCAACAGTAACATCAGATCAAGGTCCACGAAATTCATCAAAGCTAAGGGCTAGATTTTTACGCCTGTCCTTAGCCTTAGATTTGAGCACCATGCATGTGATAGTACGATTTTGCTCGATTCCGCCCCAATTTTGAAGGAGAACACCCTGGGTACAAAAGTAACTTTTATACAATTTATTTAATCCCCATAAATATCAGAAACACGAAATTTCCAAATCTTATTCAATGCTCCAATTGCAAGTGTAATGTGTGGAGAGCACGTGCATTTTTATGAGTTTCAATCTTTGAAGTTATGCAATATTAAAATAATTTGCTTATGCCCACTCAAAAAGTTATAATTTTTAGATATGATATTATGATACAGCTTTTAAATTATAGTCAAATGGCTACTGTATAATCTGAGTTCTTTTTATTGTTAGAGATTTAGCTCTAAAAACTATTACTTCAATGTACATGCGGGATGGAGATCTTTTTACGTGAACTGCTTTGAACTGCTTTAATTATGATTTGTTTTCTTATTTATTTGGTAATGAAACTGCTCATTTGTTTAGTATTAATTACGTTACTGAAAGTTGTTTGATAGTGCCATCAGTTGATAATGCTTTTTTCCTTGTCCACAGTTTGTAAATGGTGTACAAACTTTGAATTCAAATGAAGCTGTTTAAATTACTTTGGACAAAATAATTAAAGTAGTGTGAAGTCGGCATATTATAAAACATACTTAACAGAATACCATATACCATACTATATATCATAACAGAACATACTATATACCATAACAGAAAGTGAGGAATACAGGGTGATTCTAAAACTATGGGACAAACTTTGAGAGCCGGTACATCTCATTAAAACAAACAATTGTTATCTCGGAATACATGAGCAAAAGTACCACAGTGTGTGAGGTACCAACAGAAAACATAACACATTAACGGAAACATAAAATGTGCTACTTAACGAGTGATTCCGTACAGAAAATGTTAAAACAGTTTTAGAAATTGCATCCATCAACAGTTCAACAATAAAACTCTCCAAACGGCTGGCTGACAGAAATGTAGACGACATGCTACAGCACTTGTTCTTGTGCCAGTTGTTTCGTCCACATGGTCCAAGATAACTTCTTCTAGATGTGTTTGTAGTACAGTCCTCGATCTAACCCTTCCATTAGTATTGGTGATAAATAAACCATTTTTACACAGCTGTGATGTGAACACACTGAAACATTTTGTGGTTCAGCATACGTTTACTTGGAAAACATTCCTAATACAGCCGTAGTGCTGCTCTGCCATTACCATTAGCAGCACCGTACATTAGATCCATGTCTGCATTTTCGCTATTAGTAAAATTACCCGTAGCGACTGAAATCTAAATCGCTAATGCCGATTTTGGTGGTGCAGCAGATAATTGGCATACTGCTGCTTTCAACTATCATCGATATTATCAGCCAGTCACGCGGCATAAAGGTTGTCAAGCATACATGATGGCTAGTGGATGCAATTTCTAAAATTGTTTTAACATTTTCTCTACTGGAATCACTCGTTAAGTAACACATTTTACCTTTCCGTTAATGTGTTATTTTATTTTGTTGTGCCACAACCTGGCACTTCTGCCCAAATATTCCTTTTGAAAAATTGTTTGTATTAGTGAGCTCTACCATCCCCTAAGTTTTACAATGGTTTTAGAATACCCCGTAGTAACATATCTGTAATCATACAGAGCACTTCAAAATCTTCAAAAAAAAACAGAGAAAAATTATGATTTTCTTCTTGTGTCGAGTACTCTCGGTAGTGAGTGGTCAAGGTCATGTACTCTTGGGCGTCCTTTTCGAATAATAGTTCCGAAACGTAGTCCCACTGAAGAGCCATCATGTAGAGTGACTGATGCTCAATTGAGGAGTAAATTAATCCCGCGTGTATGATATGAAAGTTTGCATAGATGGAGCTCACACAGATGTCCACCTCGTCATTCGATCGTTGTTCATAATTACGAGATCCGTCACCGGTGGCGTGGCTACAGCTGACGTGGTTAGAGCGGACACATAACATTTCGTGGTCTGAGCGGACACTTTGAAACTCATCGTGGCTAGAGCGGAAACATTCTACCCCTCCCCCCATCTTAGAACAGATTCGATTACGGAATTACAAGTTTAAATACATTTTTGCCAATCAACTTTAACTATTTATATTAAATTGTTAAGATATTATATTGCGAATGCATTTTAAACATAAAAGCATATGTAAAATTGGATGAAAGAATTGAAAACATCCTAAAAGAATTGGAAACATCAAACAATTTAGAAAAATGTCTAAAATCTTTAAGACTTGTAACTAGGTTGGACTAAATCTAATGGTAAATATTTATGCCTTTTTAATAAAGGTTAGTTAGTATTTATTTACTTATAACATGTAGTTTACTTCTAGTATTTATTTTTACTTACATCAATGAAACTAATTAATTTTATGGCAATTGTTCGTGTTCTAATTTTTATTTGACTCTAAAATACGGTTTTCCACAAAATTTGATTTTTTAAATTTTTATTACATTTGTTATGTTTAAAATGTAGTATTCGCTCTGTAATATTTTAACAATGTAATACAAATAATTAAATTTGATTGGCAAAAATGTATGTATATCCTTGTAATTCGGTAATCAAATCCGTTCTAAAATTAGGGGGGGGGGATGTGTCCTCTCAGACCACGAAATGTTTTGCGTCCGCTCTAACCACGTCCGCTGTATAGCCACGCAATCCAGTCACCAATAGCTGTCGTGGTTCGACACTATACGACGTAATTTAAAATTAAATCAAACTCCTCCAGGCATATTCGATATCTTTTCAGTATTCTTTTCTCTAAATGTTTAACTATCTGAGAATAATAATGAAAATATAAAAATTATTAAAAGGACACAATACGATTCAGATGACAAAAATCGGTCAAAAAATGAAATCTAATTTTTTTTAGCCTAAATTATTTTTTATTATTTCTCTACAAACTCACAAAATTTGAAAGTTCTATGCTTAAAAAACGCATAATTGTGATAACTTTACATTTGTTTTTATTCATATCTAATGGCAAATCAAAACTTTAAACTGACTTTTCTTGGAAAGATAAAATAACTAGTTTGTCTTTATTTAAAACGCTAAGGTTTTTTTCTATTGTGCCTAATACTTGGAAATTGTTTTCACTTGTTGCTAATAGTACATGGAATAAAATTTTTATGCATTTTCAATCAAGGGAATACTTATTTTTTAAAAAATAATTAGATTTAGAACTAATACATTTTTTTAAGGAATTTTCAACAAGCATTCATAAAATGTATTGTACGAAAACCAAACATGTTATCGCAAAACCACACCAACTTTGTTATAGATAGTTTAACGGGCGTTTAAGTTCAATTTCATATATGTACGTTAATTTTTGTGGAAGGAGTAGCATTTTAAAATCACTTCAAAAGTTTCAAGTTTTCCCTTAAAAAATTAAATTTCCCCTTTTATGAAATTTTGAGCACAAAATATTTTTACATCATACATACACATAGGAGGAAACCAAACAAATTATGAAAATCATTAAACAAAAATATTTTGTGTAAATCGTCCTTTAAATAGATAGATTTGGGTTAAGAAAAATAAATATTTAGATAGTGCTACCAAATTATTATTGTAACGTATAAACTTTTTTTCTTTTTTATAGCATTAGTTTTTGCATTAACATCACGTACGATTGTGCATCGATAATTTTTTTTTGTTTTTTTTGCGCAAATGTTTCCTCTTTATTTTTTTTCTATTCTAGATTAAAATTTTAGCAATAAAAGCACAATTTATTTTTTAAACATTTTTATGCAAATATTAAATTTTTCGGACCAGAATTTAAAAATTTTAAGCCATTGAAATTCAAACATGCACCTTAAATTGTCTAAATAAAATACATAAAGAACTTATTAAAAGAAAGATTTCCAATATTCTCTTTTTAACATATTTAAAAACACGATCCACACCTTAAAAAGGAACATCTCTTGACGAGTTTGCCAGAAGGTGCAGTTAAGAAGGTGCAATTCCATCATCATTTACAACAAAGAGCCAATTAATTACCTTCATTATCAGGAAGGGAAGCAAAAGAGGACTTGAGTTCTTTCTCACATAATTAATCTTCCACCCTCCCATGTTATTACGAGCCAATTAAATATGGCTATGGAGTAAATTCCTCTTTCTTAATATGGTACTTAGAAGTAAATGCATTTAATTTGGGTTATTGATTAAAATAAACCAACCTAATCGTGAAGAAGCCGTTTCAAGAATAAATAATTATTGAGATAAATCCACAGTATTGAAGGGTTATATATTTGGTTTTAAATTTCTAATAGATAGCACCATAAAAATTATTTTTTCTTGTTTTTAAGTACGTGAAAAAGAACTGTTACCAATTTTATTTTCTACAAAATTTTATGCGATCTTTATGAGAATTGGCATTTGAACCTGTGCTGCTATTATTTTCAGGAAATTTATTATGAAGAACTGAATTTGTTTTCTTTTCTATAGTCACTGCTACTCCACACTTAATTTTGAATGTTTGTCTTATCTATTTTTTTTATTTACTATGGTGTTGTTGCATCTTACCCCACAACTGGTGGTCTCTTCCCGATATATATGAGGGAACATGCCATAATTAAATGAATATCTTTCACATTAAATGTCTTATTTATTTTCATACTAAGATGATAATTAACTTGTATGCATAACCAATTAAATATTGAAAAATAAGGTATATTTTTCTCATGAACTTGTTATTTCAATTCTGAATGTAATAGTCGAAAAACCCTTGAATGCGGCGACTTCCCCCGATTTATCTTATATAATATACATAATAAGTCAAATATATGAGTAACATATATTATGTTACATCAATATATGTTACTCATTGTTCAGGAGTACATTGTTAAGAAAAAAGGTTGATTTACTTCACTTTTAATCTCCCTTTGAGTATTTACACTCGCCATTATTAATCACTGTCACAAGAGGCTTAGGTTAACTAAAATAGGATGCGTGAACTTAGGTACAGTATTTACGAATCGTGAAAATATCGCATTAATGGTTGTACCACACCTAGTCATACCCAGTGCTCTATCAGAAACAAAATCCAAACTAAGCTCTGGTTTTAAAAATAGTACTAATTTAAAATACTTCATCTTTATCGGAATCAATAGTGAAATCGCTACCAAGTATGAGTGGAAGTACATGATACTTTCCAAAAGGTTTTAGTTTAAAAAAAAATTGCATTTTTTGGACCATGATATTACAAATAGCTTTAAAATAACAATTAAAATTTCGATGCAGATGAATTATTCAAATAGAGAAGCCTAATTGTATATATATACTAGCTAACCCGGCACACACGCACAAACGTTGTTTTGCCATATAAATTATTTCTAGTGAACATTTTGGTAGTCAAATAAAAAATAACTAACTCATTTTAAGTGTGTGGGGATGTGGTATATGACTGAAAGATAAATGGAAAGCTATGAACGATGACGGCCTATAAAAGTAACAAAACACCAAATATTCATTTTTTGAATTATTTGTACTTTTATTATTTTAACTAATAAATTTCAAATTACATCTCTATCACAAATTATGACAATTAAAAAAACATTATCAGTTTCTTAGTGCAATGGAGTGTACGATATTTTTAGTGGGTCCATCTTTAGCCTACACAAACAAACTATATGGTTTACCCATGCAAGAACATGCCACATATAATGGTTCGTGTGAAAAGCATGGTGTGTCCAAATCAAAGCCATAAACAGACTTCGTTTGGCCTTGAGACTTATTGATTGTCATTGTGAATGTCAATCTAATTGGAAATTGAATCCATTTGAATTTAATTGGCACATCTGTGGGAATAATAGGAAAGCGTGGTAATAATACATCTTATTTCCGGAACTTGCCATTCAAAATGCTAGCTTCGACAACGTTTTCAATCAATTTTTGATGACTAATCACGTGCCATTGCACAGCCATGGTGGGTTCAAATTACGAAGCAAAATAACCGGAGATCCAACCTTCAGTTGTAAATGGTGCGGTGGCATGCCTGGCAAATCCAATGAGCTCAAAAACTCTGCTGGATAATTTACAGCTACGTTGGTATCGTAAACTGCATCGATAGATTTGTATGACATCAAGTCCCCACGCAACACCTGTTTCCTACTGAATGTACGCACAAAATTTCAAAAGAATCGGTCTAGCCGTTTCATTTATCTCGTGTCACTTATTTGAAATAATGAAAACGAAGTAAAAAAATATTTAGTTTTTCGCAAATATTTTAGACATTTTTGTCTTATAAACCATGCAATATAGGAATTTTTGAATTAAAGATATGTACAAAAAAATGGGGTGAAAAAACTTTTCACTCGCAAAAATTTGGTGATTTTTGATTTGCTATAGACACCTATTTTGTTATTGTAACCTATGAGCAGGGTGATTTGGACGGTGGAATAAAGAAAAGTCACACATCTGGCGCGAAACTGATTTTCGACGCCAATCGAAATAAACGGCGAAAAAAGCAACCCACAGGGGTAAAACAATTACGCGTTTTAAGGTTTTTAACTAATATCTTTTCAACTATTGCAATATCGGAATGAAAAATAGTTTACGTCCTATTCTCAGACCTACTGAATATACGCACAAAATTTCATAAGAGTCGGTCAAGTCGTTTCTGAGGAGTTTGGTTACAAACACTGTGACAGGAGAATTTTATATATTAGATATGTAACTGGATTTGAATTTTGAAAATAATATATCTGTGTAATAATACAACGCACACAAAGAAAGTAGATTTTCAAAGGCATTCGTATTTCTTTTCACTAGAAAATACCTTAGTATATTTTCTCTGCAAGCTGTATAGGACAATTATTATCATAGTATGAATCAAATATTACAAGAGACACAAAATAATATTTTGAACAATCATAAATTAATCCATGGATAATAAATAAAAAAATTAACAAATTATATGTGGGAGGAGGAGATGTAGTTAAGTTGTAAATATAAGAGGCCCTATTTGTCTGTTTTAACTCGTAGTATGCATTTACTCCAAACAGTTTTCTCTTTATCATTCATAAATTCCTTTCAAAACACATTCTTCATTTAAAAATAGTTAAATACTTCTTTATAAGTTAAGTAAAATTTAAAGTGTTAGATAATATAAAGCACCAAAGAGCACAATATTTTCAAACTTTTTGAGCCGGATGGATGCGCGTAAGGCTTTTGAAATCCCTTAATGTATATAGATGCAAGCAAAATTTTCATTTATTTATCATTATACAATTTTAATTACTAAAAAAAAATCCGAAATTTCCCCGATATATTCCATATTTGTGACATTTAATATACATTATCGTACATTTCCGAAAATAAACCGATCTGCTTATAAGTCGAAAGTGCGTTTTTCTTTCTGAAATTTACCCAAAATTTGTATCATATACATCAGCCTAAATACAAAAAATCAAAAGAAAAAATCCTGTAATTTTGAAGTTTTTGATCATGAGGACGAAATTGTTGCCTAGCGGGTAAAACGAAAGAAATATTTTTCATCCAAATTGCGGTAAACAGCGTGCGCTAGGCGCCAACCAGGACAGTCTTATTTCTGGTAACCTTAACTGAATCTAATGCATTTTTTTTTTCTTTTAAAATTTTCTATACACTACCTTTGAATGTGTTCGTTTCTTCGCTATTTTTTTATTTAGAAAATTACTGGTAGGAATATTTGTAGGTGAAATTGTCGAATCGGCCACTGGTCCGCCAAATTTTGAAAAATCACCGATTTGGCGCGTTTTTACGTGTTGATGCCGCTCCGACTTTTCTCTCACTGATACAAAAATCAGGTGGGTTACCAGATTTGGCGCGTTTATCGAATTGTGAAGAAAACATTTGGCGGGATAAATGGCCGATTCGACAATCCAAAATCATTCGTATAGTGTTAACTGGAAACTACAAGTGATTACGTTTGCAGAAAATTCTAACAAGTAAATATGGATAATCGCCATTTTTTTGGAAGTGAGAATCAAATTTGAGCTTGAGGAAAAAACAGCTTAAATAAAAAGGAGATGACAAAATGAAAAAATGCAACACGTGGTCGGAGGAAACACTCGCCGTGTGATGTCCATAGATATTCAGACACCCCAATCAGTGAATATGAATTTAAAAACTGTACGGAAACTCGGATTCTTTCATAGACTTTGAAGGATTTATTTTACTTTGTTTCAATAAATATTGTGTTCAAAACACCCAAAAAGTTTTAAAAAATAAGCTAGGAGTGACTATTTATGCCTCTCGAATCATCTTTTGACCCGAAATTTACTGGAGATTTTTTTTAAAGTCAGTGTTGAGATCGGTTTCTGTATACTTAAAGGCCAACTTTCAAACGTCGCACAATAACAATTATTTCACCATTTGCGAGATGCAATCTTTTTTTTAAAGAAATCTTTCATTACGGGCGTGTAAAATGATAAGCCGATTTTTTTTTTCTTACGAATTTTCGAAACTATAGCTGAAAAATTTACATTTATTTTTCTGTTTTTGAAATTGTTCCATCCAGAAGTTTATCTAAAAAAGATGGTAACACAACGAAAAATTGACTTTCTTTCAATAAAAAAATGGGTAAACGCATCATTAAATTTCTCATATTTTTTCACCACTTAATTTTTGAGTAAGTTTTTACGCTAAGAAAGATTACGGCTTCGTTGCAAAAAGCTCTGTCACATATTTGCCGCGTTCGATCTTTTTCTCTGACTGTGTAGAGATATTTGGAAACTGTTATATAAGGGTTGCCCAAATTAAAATAGGGCAAGTTCAATAAAAAACTGATTTTACAAGAAATAAAAAGAATTCGCTCTGGGGGTTGTAACACAGGCCCCATCGGTTTGGCAGCAGATTGATGTCTTCACTGTCCCAGCTTCCTTCACTTCATCATCCAAATAGAAACGTAATACTGTCTTAACTGACCTAAGAGAACATAGAAAGTGACACAAATCCGGACTCTACAATGGACGTTTTAACATTCTCCAACGAATGTTTTTAAAGTTGCCTTGTTTTCACAGGACATTTCTTGGTGTGGACGGACACTTTCATTGAGATCCGATATGGTTTTGCTGCCCTTCTCGAGAACTTTTAAACTAACTGTTGCAAGACGTTCGACCTAAACAGTGCTCGCCATAGACTGTCACTATTCGTCAATAGATGTCCACATTAAACTCACCTCCTGTAATTAGAAACCGTATAACTGCACTTTGTTCTATTCTGGATGCATCCTTATATGGTACGACTTTACTTTCAATTGATTTCCTGCACCACTAACAAGTTTCACTGTTAAACATTGTATGCGATGTACACTTCATACCATCCTTCATTTCCCTGTTTCGTGACTCTGCTATAGCTGCATTTTTTCTGACGCAATCACATATGTCCACTTTTCAGTTGGGGATTAATTGCTCATTTTAAAACCTTATGATTGGCATCTAGAATGTTGAGTTGAATTTTAAAACCTTACCTTCATGAAAAGGACGAATACACTTCATCTTGTGACGGGTCTATCCGCGTCAATCTTCTATTAACCCTCTTGGGTAACTTTGGGGCCAGCAATTATCCTATTTCACAGCCTCCTCGGGAAAAACACGAGATAGTGATATGCTAATGAGTTCGACTATATAAAGTCTAGATTCAGTAAGAAAGAAAAGGAGAAGGAATTGCCAAATTAAATGTAAGTATCGTCTACGGATCTCTTCAGCGAGCTTAGCGAGTATTGAATAGTATTTGATATTATTAATCATCGAAGGAATCAAAGAGATTAGATTTAGTACCGACCTGACGTTAGTAAGGGTTCTCTTTTCCTTTGTCAATTCTGATAGCTGAGATTACTTAGTAGGGAATATTAGATTTGAAGGTTAGAATTGAATGTTAGAGTTGAGTATCAGGATTAATATAGGGATTAGATAATCACTCCAGGGTTTCGACTTATAGTTTGAACTTGTGCTTGTTAATTGTATTTGTCTGTCTACAATAAATAATTATTGTTATGGCTTTTGTTGGGGATGATATGTTTCTTTCCACACACCAGGTGCGCCGGGCAATGTGAACCCAGTCCAAGATAGGACAGGGGCACGACAATCTATATAGATATAAAATAAAGGGTCAGCAAGATAAATTCATATCTCAAAGAGTTTGCATCACATCATTTGGTAAGCTTCAACTGAGAACCCTGGGGTATAGCATATTTATCTTCTCCCTCTTTTTCTGAATTTAAATTTTTCTATGATTTCCTTTTCCAACTTATGGGCATTTATTGGTGTGACGTACAGGTAGATGTAGATATTTATTATTGTGTTTCAAAAGATAAACATGTTTTGGTGAATCAGTACGCTTCTTACGCAGAAAATATTTGCAACGTTAAACCTCAAGAGGTGGGATGACATTCGCTTTTTACAATTTGTGACGGATCTGTACGGTTCTTTACTAATCCTCTACAAATTTCTTTTAAATTTTATTTATTTCAACCAATTTCCACCGGGAGCCAAAGCGTGATTTATGCAAATGAGATATTTTATATAAGTTCGGGTTTCGCGAGTTATCAAGGGAGGATGAAATGAAATGAGTAATAGTTGTCAAGTGAAGAAATAGATTTTGGAAAGTAAAGTGAACCGAACCGTCGGGAATCCAACTCATAGTTGTTGATAAAATTAGTCTATAGAAAAGCTACGAGAAAAGCTGAAGATAGAAGTCGCACATTAAAGAGGAAATTCTAGCCGTGATCCAATCAAGATCAAAATAACCTACAAGACAAACCTGCCGTAGTTTAAGAAATCAGGTTAGTGATTCAAGAATTGTAATTACGTATACGTGTGTAGTTGTAATTGTACGTGCTTATCCTTCGTGGATTCAGTTTAGATTTCGTAGTTCCGCAATTAGTGACCCCTTCTCATTCTCCACTGTATTTTATTGTTTTTATATTTGAATAGTGTATATGACCTTCCTTGATTAAGAAAAATTAATAAATATTGTTATTTGTAAGTGTATCTTGTGAATTCGTTAACTCGCTTACACATTTAAGTATGAGTAATACTAGACGAGATGAGGATAATGTTAGGGGAGATTATAATACACGACAAATTTATTTCTGGAATTATACAATCATGCTAAATACGAGAATGGCATTGTACACTGAAAATGAAGCCAAACACTAATAAGATTCAGAAATGGGATAAAATATGTACGTGTCTTTTAAGAAGTGTTCTTTTAGAAGTGTCTTTTAGAAGTTCGGTGAACAGTCCTGTACCATTAACGTAGATGAAATATTAACGAAAGTTAACTTACTGTCCTTCGAAATAATTACCCTCCATAAATATACACCGCTGAGATCTGCTATACATGTCCTGGAAACTTTGAAAAAAGTCTTCTTTTGGGATGGAGTTTAAAAGCCTCGTCACGAATTCGTTGGATGTCAGGAATATCGTGAAACCTCTTTCCTTTTAAACCGAGTTCAAGTCATGGAAATAGGAAAAAATCTGGCGGATTGACATCTGGCGAGTATAGCGGATGTTCAATTTGCACCACTCCCTTTCTTGTCAGGAACTCTTTAACGATATTGGCTGTATGAAGGTAAGGATTGTCGTGAACAAGAAACCATGGATTTTGTTGTGTGTACTGGGGTTGTACCCTGCGTACGCCCCACGCGCTTTTCTCATTCCTATATACTGGGTAACGATTTGTCGCACGGATTAACGGTTAATCTGTAGTTCATCAGCTATCACATGTACAGTTATTCAGCGATCTTTTGTAATTAATTCCCTCGCTTTCTCCTCAATGTCTTCATCACTGACTGAGGTCACCTGTTTTCCGCTGAAAGTTTCGTCAGAAAGATTTTTCCTGCTTTTCGAAAACGGGTGAAACACTCGTACACACACTTCATCTTACCAGCATCGCATAAGTTTCTTTTGGATTCTTGCCAAGCTTAAAACGAAACTGAAAATGGATCGTTTGTTCTTTTATTTTCCTGTTCTCAGTTAAGAACCAACGCACGGAACAAACACTTTGTAAAACAAACGACGTTCAACTGAACAACGGTGGGACAGATGGTCAACAACTGCCACTACGCAGTGCAGCGTTTTTTTTTTTGCCAGTGTTACCAGATTGGCCGTTCTGACTTCATTCACCGAACTTTATTGTCAGAGGTTTTATTATCAATGAATGATGTGTTCTTCCCTTAAAAGTAAGAATGTTAAGGTTACCTTAAGGACTTTTTCGTATAGGATACCTTTGATTGATATGAATTTACATGGTTATTGCCTTTTTGTTTGTTTTCATTGAAAATAAGAAAGTAAGAATAAATAATTCAACAAATGCAACTTCTAATTGAGTATTTTTATATTCCTTTAAATAAATAAAGCTTTTAAACAATATATAAGTTCAGAATTATTGCAAAGACGGCGACGCTTTAAGAAAAATATTTGAAAAATAAATGAGATACGTAAAGCTTCCTCTAGAAAATTTAAAAACCAATGCATTTTAAATACATCACTCTTCATTAAAAATTATAATCATGGATTCATAACCATTAATGCAACAAAAAATGAAAGCCAAAATATTTCGCTTAAAAAATGTTAATTAAGAAGTTTTACCAAACTTTACGGATGTTTAAAAATGTTCGTAAGTTATTAAAAATAACATTTGTTAATTAATTAAGGTGAATTTTTTGCTTATACCTTAGTTTTAGTGCCTTATGAAAAGAGCCAGCACCTACAAAAACTAAAAAAATATCATAATAAATAATAATATAACCAAGGATCACATAATTTTAAAGATGAGTACAAAATAAAATAATTAAGAACACTTTCAATGAGAGAGAGATTTGAAAAGGGAAATAATAAAAATCAAATTTCATGCTTCCTTCGTCTAATCAATAGGCAGAAAAAAATTAAGAGCGTCTTTTTTTAAATGAAAAAAAAGGGTTTTCAAAGGATGGCTCGTTGATTGTTTGAAGTAAGCTTTCTTTGCGTTATAATAACTAATTATTCAGATAACTCAATTAAAAACACTTAAACACAATGGCCTGTAAAGTATTAAAAATAATGAGCTGAAGATTTGCCTTGATTGAAAAAAAAAATCTGTACAAAAAAAAACTCATCATCGAATGTTTTTCAAAAGAAAAAATAGATGCACATAAACAAAAGATTACGACTGTGTTAGAGTTTAAGATTATAGGTTTTGATGTTTTGCCACTTACTCAAAAATATTTTTTGTTTTACGTGAATTTTATGCACAAGTTATTTCAATCCGGGTTTCTGTTTTTCAGCATTTAATATAATAATAATTTCTTACCCTAAAAAAGGTATACATAATTTGTTTTTTTAAAGTGGAAAAAAATTGTCATTAAAACGTAAAAAAACATCTTAGAAAAGTTAAGATCACTTTTCCATAGTTTAAATCGCAATTAAAAATTCAACTTCTTAAAACTAAATCAGTTTTAACTTGCGTTAATTATTTGTGCTGCCCATTTATTGCTGGAGAAAGAATTTTTTTTCTAATCTTGAGTTATTAAAATAAAAGAACTGTTTACAATGGGCTAAATTCATGGTAGTTACATGATGAGAAAAGCAATCGCGTGTTTTCCATTGAATACAAAACTGACATTTGACAAGCGCTTGTTGTTCCACTTTTAATAGCTAAATAAAATTTAAAATTTGATTATATGGTAAAGATGCTTAAGTATTAAGAATCTTCAAAAAAGATTTTCGAAATTTAAAAAAAAATAATCATTTGCTCTCTTCTAGGAAAATAATTTTTTAATTGTTGCTTGAATTTAAAACCCCTTCTGCAGAGAATGATTTTATGTTAATTTGAGTGCTATTTAAACCCTAGCAAAGTGATTGTTATAGTTAGTCAGGCTGCTATTATAGTGAGATTTATGAAGTGACTTTCGGAGCATTGGGTGCTCTTGTTGAGAAGCTTTGGGTCGAAATATCTAGTTGATCATGGCGACACCTGGAGAATGCTGTTTCATCAAATCACATTCTGTTCAGTGCTGAATTACTTGTTTTGGAAATTCAGGGTAGTCAATTAATTTGACTGCTCCCTCGGTTTAAATCTTGCTTAACAGTAAATTGGTTGAAAAAAGTAAATTTAATTGTTTTTCTTACAATGTCTATTCATTCGGAGTCCCAAACTTCACTTGCGGCCTTAGGGACGCGACACATGTACTTTTGAATTGAGTGCATTTTATTAACTTGTGAGCATTATTATTACAATATATATATATATATATATATATATATATATATATATATATAAATATATAAACATTTTTAAAAAATCAGCAAAAGATGGGAACGGCAAAGTACATGAACTGATTGGCTGAAAATTCTTGATTTCATTTATCATGTGAATATGACGTCATTTAAATTTATGAACTAATCAGCTGGAAACACGTGTTCGTTGTTAAAAAGTGCCTATGACGTCATGTGAATTTAACTTATTAAGGAATACCATTTTAATCAGGTGACAGGCTTTTAACCCATTACATGGAAAATACTAAACTAAAAAGTCACAAAACATTACTAAATAGGGCAAATTGCATTGAAAATAATGTCACTTGTGCTTCATTTTCAGTATTATTTAAAACAATATAAACTGTTAAAGGCAAAAATATTATTTTAAAAAAAATATTCTTAGTTGTCTCGTGCCTTAGATTTAATGCGATTTCTAATTATACATTTATGAGGAAGTTACCCCGGCAAAGACTTACTCTTCAAAGATTATCTTTTAAATGTGGTATTAATTAAGGAGCAGAATATGCCTCTACAGGTAAATAGTCTCTAGAACGTATAACTGAAGTACATACTGTACGGGTTGTATCTGTTAAAACTGAGAATGGATACTTAAAGAGACCGATTGTAAAACTGTCTCACCCCCCCCCCCTTTACCGTTCTTTCAAAAATAAACTCTTGGTAGGGGAAGGGGAGTATGTTTGGATGGAATTGTATTTTTATTATTAGTCTACATTTATTATTATTCAAACTGTATTTTTCCTATTAATATGCTATGCGCATGCTCATTTATATATATGATACTTAATTTATATTCAATTATTATTATTATTTGCAATTTGTATTTCATAAGTATTTTCTATGTAATAATTAGTTTTATTGGCTTGCTTTTTACCAACTTCATCAAATGTATTTATCTTTTGCGCGATGGCAACAAGTTGTTTACTTCGACTTGTTTCTATAATGTTCAGTGTATGGAATGTTCAATTCCTGTACTGTCCCTCGGTAGGAGAAGATCTCACCGCACGAACCTGCTGAGGCATTTTTTAATACCTTTTATACGCACAATTAAAGTTGTCAAGTTTTAAAAGCAAGAGTCATATTTATTAGTCCCGTGTGGCAAACATAAACCAAAAATGAAGAACTCTCTTTCTCTAAATTACGAAATGCGTTATTTTAAATTAATTTAACCTTTCAGGGGAAAAAACATCTCATTTTTTTAATTGTGTTTTCATTTAATTCGATTCATCAACATCTATTATTACTTTGTCATCAGAGGCTATTATCTTTTTAAAATGAGTCAACTTGTATTTTTATGCTAAGCCTGTCAAAACACAAGTATATATATATATTTTTTAAACTTTCTATCCACGTACTATTTTTTCTAACGAAACGGAGCCTTTTGAGGGAATAAGTTTCTTTACAAAATAGTGTGTCAAAAAAGCATTCAAAACAACATATGAAAAATAACGTGAACACACGGTATCAGGCCTTTCCTTTTACTATAGTACATATAGCAGAGTGCATTAACGCTTTGTTTCTTAAGCAGAGTACATTAAAAGAACGCCAATGCATAGTTTCCTAAGCAAAGTGCATTAAAACATTTCTTTGAGCAGAATACATTACGCAAAGTGCATTAATACGTTTAAGTAAAGATACTCAAGTGATGTAGAAAACAAGGAAAACTATGATACAGATTGTACTACAACACAGTACCTGAAGATAAAGTATACCGAACAGGGAACACTACACATTAGAGAATATTGAACACAAAATTATAAAAATTCAGAGCCTTCAACAACAGTATTCATGAAACTTAGCTAACAGTTTAATAGTTCAGATAAATTTAATTTTTAAAGCACTTTATATACTTATGTTAATGATTAGTTTTACTAAATTTTGTAAAATGAGAAATATATTAGGCAGTTTAGCATTTTTTTTGCCTCCTTAAGCAGAATAAATAAGAAAAAAGTAATGCAGAACAATTTTAGATGATATACGCTATAATAAAGAGGTCATTAAGTGAGTACATTAAAACAACTAAATAATAAGTCTTTGTATTAAAAATATAGCTGGTAATGCACACACACAGCCCTTTATAATAATTATAATTTTAAAAAATTATGAGATTAAGATTCAAATGTGTTATATCTTAATAACCCGTTGGATGGCGCTGTTGTGGGGAGCAACTTCTTCTTTGTAGAAATCTCTGGCAACAATCTCTGTGTGTTCTTTTTCAGAATATAAACACAGAATTTGTGAAATGTTTTCGTTTGATATGCTTGCTACGTGAAATATTATGATCGTCATGATATACTCTATGTGTACAAATATATTCTTATTTTATCGAGCATAACTTCAAGAATGCCAAATTGTCATGTAAGTCCTTATTTTATTTCATTTCTACATTTAAAGTGAGGCAGTTAAGCTTAATCTATTTCGTACAGCCCACCATTTTGTCGCCCGTGTTTCTACAAATAAGGTTTATTGAAAAGAAAATGAAACGTACTCTTTTAAGTTCTTTCAATCTATAATTTTAAAATGAGGATACATTTTATTAAAGATGAATTCGTTTTAGTTGATATGACATTTCTTAAGTAATGTATTTCA
>BMAO01002349.1:0-41081 GCA_019973975.1 Trichonephila clavata
GAATAATTAAGATTTTAAATTAATGTAATAGTTTAAACACATAGTTAACATGGAAATAAAAATTCGAAGGATTCTTAACATTTCTAATTCAGTGCTTAATTCGTTTAGTTTTGTTTTCAATTACAAAGAATGCATTTCTGTTGAATATATTGACTCAATCTAATAGTAAAAAATTCTGTACATTTAGATCTGTACAATTGATAATTAATTTCTGTACAATCTGTATTCTGTAATTTCTGTACAATCTGAGGATCTGTATTATCCTCCATTAAAAGAAAGGAATCACTAATAGCTGTAGCGTAAGGTACAACACGGGATATCGTCTGCATGCCTTTGAGCCGTCTGTTGCAAAGCCAAATAATATGCAGGTCATTAGATCCCCCTATGCTGGCTGATTCTAGTCCTTACCTTTGAGAAACTTCGCAAGTAATGTATTTTTCTTGCTCGAATGTAAGGTTATTTCACGTGTTCCTGTCTTGCTATACCAAAACTCGCCTAGCGTTACACTTTAATCTGAAATGGAACTCGCACGTAAAGAGTACTTGGCTCCAATCACTTTGCATCTAATCTCGATGTTCAACAGCTCACTTTCTTCGGGCCCTACGGTATATTGCTGCAAACGGAATACTCAGCATAGGCTAATATGCCTACAGTCCCCTCACATGAAGCCTAATTTCGTTTGTTTGGCTTGAGACCCTTCGTCCTATTGCCAAAAGAAACTATCTTTGAACCTGCATCGTATTGGCTATTCTGTATCAACAATCTGATAATAGGGTATTTGCTGTGGTAGCACGTGGATGAGCTTTGTCCCAGTCTACGTCGAACATGTCCGGTTTCTTGGAATCGACTCCAAAGTCTTGTAATAATATTTCTTGCCACTCATACAGCGTTCATTACAGATGTTTGTGTTTGCCTGGATTCAAGTCTCCTGATAGTACGTCAAGCTATAAATTCCGGTCTATCAGTTTTTAGTGACCTTTTACATTCAATTTTTTTCAAAACATTAGCCGAAATGTTGAATTTAACCAAGGAGAGACAACGAAATACAACAGCTTTTAAGAAATCATGATTTCTGCACTTACCTTTTTCTGGTTTTGGGTGCATGAACGTTAATTTGCATGCAATGCTTTCTTCTTTTGTGTTCCGCAACTTTTTAGACTATGAATGGTTAGTTTTAAGTTAGTTACAGGAATAAGTATTTGCATAATTTCGTTAAAGCCAAGTGCTCACCTAATTTTTTGTATCGGTGTTTATACGTATAAAAATAAATAGAGAATAAAAGCAGAAAAATTGTAATCTTAGAATTTCTTGTAAATATAATACATAATGCATTAACATTTCAAAAACCAATTAAGTAAATAATTTACTGAACTTCAAATATGTAAAACACATTAAATAAAAGAAATATTAAGAAATAAAAAAGAAATATTGAAGTAAAACTATTAAATAATTTTTTTATTCAATAGGAGGTGCACAGTCGGTTTTCTCCTAGCATTTTTCTTTTCATGAATAAAATCAAACGTCTAATTTTTTTTGAAACTTACCTTATTAATAAATCTGCCTTTTCACTGCTCCTATGTTAAGCCTAATATATAAGATTGAATTTGGTTCCCACCTTGCTACGAGGTTATGTAATTTGAAGATTTTATCAACTGCCTTGTGTAAGTAAAACGTTTAAAGGATATTCTAATTTTTATAGCTGTTGAAGAACGCAAGAAGCTGAAAAACTCTTATTAGCATCACAAAAATAAATAAGATTATTATTTCAATTTTCTTATTTTTCTTTGAAAAACAAGTTAAGATGAGGAACAGATAAGGGCCTATACCAAACTCATGAATACAAAACTGGTTTCTGAGAACGATAACAAGTTATATTTTTATAAAACTATGCGATTGATTTTTATGTGAAGTTTAATATTTTTATTAGTATTTTTTGTGAGACTTCTTTGAAACTTTAGAGATGGTCATTGATCACAACTTATTGTCGATTTTTCTTTTATATGAGTATCAAAAAAGGCAATATTAAGTGATTCCGAAAACCATTTTCAGATGTTTATGCAGATATTTTATGGAATGAGGTACCAGGCAATTTTTTCTTCATTTCTTTCCCACTTTTGTTAGATGTCATTAGTTTTATGCCTTTGGAAATCGTTATTCTTTATATGTGTAAATAAAAGTTGAAAGGGCCCTCTAGAATTCAAACAATAACTCCATTAGAAGGTGGTGCTAAAAACACCTTAAAAATATACGCCTTTTTAACAGCTACCTTTAGCATTAATGGAACAGAAAAACATTTGTTACTCTAGAGATTTTATCAGCGCTAAATACACTTTTGTCTGTATCATATACAACTTTTAAAAATATCTAGTTGGTATGAATTTTTGTGAATATAAGTAAATATGGAATGAAAATACATGGAAATCTTCCATTATCTTTTTGTAATCAGTTAAGAAAAGTCCTTGTAAAAGTTTTAGTCTATTACCATATAAAAGTAAATTAAATGAACATTAAGGTCAAAGATATTTGTAGAAAGAGTCAAACAAGCATTTATTAAGTAATATTTTATTACTTTATTATACATATAAATATTCTTTTCTGAGTATACATGTCACAATATACATAGAGTTTCTGGAAGCTCACAAAATGTAGGAAAAATTGAGAAAATAAAAGATTACTCAAGCGATGCAAAAAATCTCGCGCTGATTTGTTAAATACTCCAATTTAGAATGTCTTGTTTCAGTACTTAACACATTTAACTTCTTTCAAACTTAGCATTAGCATAAATTTATTTCCTTTTAACATCCCATATCCATAACTGTTTGATTTTTTAAATAAATTTCGTTAAAAATATTTGTTATAATTACATGTATTATGTATAATATAAATCTAGATATTTAATGATGCATTAATTTAGTAATTATCTTTATTAAACACATTTTTTTTGAACGATAAATTTCTACAAATATATATACAGTAAAATTTTGATTCACTCTACATACTTTTTGATTCGTTTTACATATTACTTACGCATATTTATTGATATTACGTATATTATTCATATATTATACCATCATCTAAAAATTTAGTCAGGTATACCACAAGGATTTGTGCTCAGTCCCATTTTGTTTTCCTTATTTACCGCTGAATTATCGCTGAATTTATCGCAAAAATAAAAGTTTGCTGAAGAGCATAAAATCATTTTTTAATCCCTCAAAGTCTGTATCAAGTATTTTTACAACCAACACACATCTGTATAACTATGAGCATGGTATTTATTTACTGGGTAGTCAAATGAATTGTGAAAAACATCCCAAATATCTGGTATTCATCCAGATCATGAAATTCTTGGCCATGCTCATATGAACAGTTTTGTTTGTAGAGCCAAACTGCTAATAAAAATTTTAAAATATATTCAGTGATAGCCGAAGCTCTATTCAGAATCTATCTGAATGGTAGAGGCTTGGCGAGACAAAACGACAACGAGTATTGTCCAGCTATTAAATAGCTTGAGTGCTAATAATAAGATCTCTTTTCAGTGAGTACCATCGCACGGGAATGTCTATGGGAATGAGATTGCAGATGGTTTGGCCCGTGAGGGCAGCCATAAAGATTCTAAGAATGGTTGCTGCCTTGTTTTTTCAGAAATTTCTATACGATTCAAACAAGATATCATTTCTTGGAGGCAGGCCCCCGTACATGAGTGGTATGAAGGAAACCGACATGGTGCTGCTTTTCTTGGGACAGGCAGTAGGCGAGATGAAACTACTCTCAAAGTGGACATACTCGAGGTCAATGGAACGTTGCGAGTCTTAAAGTGTACCCTTCTAGTCCGAATTTCAATGTGACACAAACCATTTCTGCCTACATCTTGGCTTATATTGGTTGCTATAAGGGACAGCTGCTCTCAAGTTCTGCTACAGTTCATCAGTGTCTGAAAATGCACTGGTTCATGGACTTGATGTAGATGTTTCTGTCAATCAAGTGGGGATAAGAAACAACAACATGCATATATTATGAGTATGTATGATTATACTGTATGTGATGCTATAGTCCAATTTTGTATTTTGATCAGAATTGTTTAAAATGTTACATAATGTTTGTTAAATGAATAAAAATAATGAAAAATTAAATTACAAATATGCGATTTGTGAGAAAATTGTAATTCATATTTTTTTTAATGACTACCATATTGGCGGTGGCGTCAGTGGTTGAAAAATTTCTACATTTATTCAAATTAAAAATAAAAACGGTTTTTATGCAAGATGTCGCTTTAAAAACGAACTTTGTCGCACAACAATGGGTTTAAAGTATAGTCCTCATCATTTGAGCATGATTCAAAATTATGACGCACGTTGTCAGTAACCATTGTATTACAGTGCACTGATACGTAATTGATAAATCAAATAGCTTTAAAATTTTAAAATTGTTCAAAATATATATTTGAAAAATTTCAAGAAAACATTAAAACAAAATTAAATCGACTTGGAAAAAAACATCAGGTACATTTTTTCCTTAAACGTATTCTATTTGATGTAGAACTGTTACTCATATTCTTCAATTTTTAATTTTCTTGAAGAGAAAGATTTCGTGAATCTTATAATAGTTAATCGACACGCAGTAAAAAAGAAAATAATAATGACAAGTTTTTTGAATGATCTAACGTTGAATATTTATTTAAATAAACAATAAATGTGCAAAATGTTATGCACAAAATAGAATTCCATATCATTTCACTTACAATTTCAATCTCCTCTGCTTCATCTCTCACAACATTTGCAAATTCTGAACCTCTAAGCAATTGAGTGATGCAGTGTATTTTCCCGAAAAGAATGAGGATAAACAGCGGTTTTCCCTCATAATTTCCTGAATTTTTGTCGTAAAGTTAAACATTCATAATTTTTTTTCACATCCTATTTCGATATATTTTCACTTTTTGCTGTAAGTAAGCCAAAACAGAAAAAAAAATTAAGAACGTGCTATGAGAGATCGATCAAAATATATATGATGCCGTAGAAAACTTGAAGAAATAGGAAACTGGTAGAAAAAAATAATTTTGAGATTTCAAGTATTTTGCCAAGTGGAAGTCTGAAATTTAAATTTTTCCCTTTTATATCATATTCCGCTTTCATAATATACAATTTTATTATCAAAAATATAATTTATTTTATGTATAATTTACTCTCTATCATCTAAAATATTCAACAAGTAAGGAAAATTCCATTTTCACCGGCTAAGTTCATGAAAGCACCAGCAGCGTAGATCATGCTTTTCCAATCAGGGGTGATGGGGGCTTCTTTAAAATGTTTGGTGCTACTTAAGTTTTGTCATTTAGTGACTGGGAAATAAACCTATTTTCTATTTGATGCAATATAAAATAAACGCTTTAACTGTAATTAATTTATTTTCATTGAAATGTGTATCACAATGAATAGTCAATGTTCATAAGAACAGGTCTTCAGATGTATTGGAAATCGTATAGGAATATTTTTAGAAATGACACTTTCACAAAATCCATGAAAAACAAATTTTTTGAGTCATAAAAACAAAGAACCTCACCTTTTAAAAAAAAAATGGCAGTTATAGAGATTGCCGATAGAAGTGAAAACTTAGAACTGTAGTATTAAAATCTGTAATTTTATAATGTTTGAATTAAAATTATCAGCATCAATCTGGTTTTCACATCTATTGACACTCCGAGCAACAATTATATGCATGTTTATATGGTTTTTTATTAATCAAATATATTACGGGCTGTACAAGATCATAACAAAATATAAATACAATTTAATTGGAAATAACAATTAATATACAATCATATTATTTATGGATAGTATTTGTATTTACTTAAATTTCAATGTACTTGATTTTTAACATTATTTTAATTATTTGTCATCATTAATTTCAACAATACTTAGACTTTTTGTACTTTCAATTATTTCATTTTGTTCTAAAAAAGCTACAATAGGCTTATGGTAACTAAAGTAAGAAAGGAAAATGTTTGATTCAAATTTATCTAAGTATCGCGTAAAAATTGCATCGATCGTCATTTTATATTTTGCAGTACTGAATTTTCGACCATTGGACATATTTAAGTGTTTCATTTAGAAATTCAATTAGTGGTAGATTTTTATCATCTGCAAAGTTAATATTGAAGTCTCCACTTAAAAACATCAGTACATTATGATATTTTTCGCCAAATCGTTTTTCGAGTATTTCAGAACCTTCTTTTGTATAAATCCTCAAATTTTCGAATAAAGATTGTTGTATCTGTCTCATAGATTTTCCAGGCGAAATATAAACGGCAACCACATTAATATGTATTGCCCATTCTCGGAATCGCAACGAGCAACGCATATTTCGCCTATATCAGATAGATACATTAACACCAATGCTTCTAGTGAATTTAGTATGTATGTCCATATGTGAAGTAATGAAGTGTGACGTATCTTGGGTATTGTGATAAATAGCTACGCCTGCTGATGGAACTTCGGGTCTTTTATAACTTACAACAAAGTTGAAATTCGGAATATCAAGTGGTTCTTTGTTTTTCATACTAATTTCTGACAAAAGCAGAAGATTTGACTTTCTACGATAGCATCATTTTTTAGGTCAGCTGCATGCGCATGCAAACTTTGACAATTGAATGAAAATATCGATAATCCTTTCTTGTTGGAGATGAATTCTAGAAAAGTTTTAGTGATCGTTTGTAGTGTATTGTTTTTAAACCTTTTCAATAAGCCACCTCTGAACTACTAATCCGGATTGCGTCATGCATTGCAGAGGTTAAATATTAGAAAAAAAATAATACAACACTTTCAAACACCAGAATAAATACGAAGATTTAAAATAATTTTCTGCTATTTATTTTTTATCTTAAAAATATTAGTTTATTTACTTAGTACTCACTATTGTGCTGCACAATTATTCTTCAGTTAAACGATTCAAATAAAAATTAAACAAAAAAACTATTTCAACAATGCACGGTATACCCACATTGAACTTTTCACTAAATCCATTCAATTTCACTTATAAGATATACACAACACTATACGTCAGCGGTATAGCTACAGATATACTGCTATAAGCATGTCGGTGACACTAGCGCGCGAGATTTCACCCATCCAACTAAGGCACACAGCATACTGCGCATGCGCCAGTCATGAGCATATCGGTGGAGCGAACCCATAAGATTTTCCCCCACCAAAAAGTACCCAACGCGGCTAAAGAAGTTTACACTTCAAAAAAATTTTTTTCAACATAATTGAAAATATTTTGTTTGTGCCAGAAATATGCAGCGATGTGTTAACTATTTTTCTGTTAGTATCAGAGGAAAAAAAATCTGGAAATTTTGTTTTCATATAACACACACATAACTCACATATTAGACAGCATATCTAGAAAAAAAGTAAGCCTCGTAGACTTCGATTCAATCAATAAGATACTTTGCAATAATACAATGAAAAAAATATTAAGCAGCCGAATGTCTCTTTTACGTTAATATAATGCTGGTAAAATATATTTATTTATTCTTCATGTATATATTTATTTATTCAAATCTTCGTGTTATTTATACTTGCAATTTTATTACAAATACAAATGAATAATAGAACATATAAAATAACAAATAAATACAATTTGATAAACTACTAAACCAAGAAGTAAATCATTTACATAGACCAGTGTATAAATAAGAAATCTTCACTTAGTTAAATAAATAATTCAAATGCTCCACACTAGTAATATTTTACATTAAAACAAATAATGTAATAGTACAGAGCATTTTATTAATGTTGTAATGATGGCAAAGGAAATTATTATACATAACTTAAGTTGAGACTTGTTATATAATACTTTTATTATTAAAAGGAATAAAATGTACGTTATATTGTAATACTACATGAACATTGTCTAATTTAGTATTTTCTTTCTTCGTCTGAATTTATGCTTTGCTTGCTATAAATTATTATGCTACTTGAAATATATTAAATAAGAAGAAGGAAAAGAGAAACCCAATTGGAATGTAGGTTTTTCAAAAAAAATTATTTAGAAGAATGTAATTATGAATTTATGTGAAGGAATTCTGTACAGTGATATTTAAAGTGAAAATGTTTAACTATTTAATCTGTTGATAATTATGTGAATGTGCTGAATTCAACATACACATCTACAACTAATTTGACCCTAATTGATTTCAGTTGTCGTTTAGTTTTCTTTTCTTTTGGACAATCATAATAGATGATGAACATGAAGAACAACTAAAATATGAGGAATAGTTATTAAATTGAGCCTTTGAAAGGAAAAATATTGCAATGACAGTATTATTCCAGGTTCAGGGAAGATAGCGTATGATTCATCAATCTTTTATTCATATCGCTATCACAGCACTCGAAAGCACCAAATTAAACAATAATTGGTGCATAATTAAGAATATTAATAAAATTCCGAGTCCGTGACACATTTACGCTCGTATTCACCGCTAACCTGACCCAGCGATGAAACCTGGAGTCAAGTAACCGGCAGTCAAGTTAAAACTAACCCTAGGTTAGAACTTCAATTCACGGCTCTTTTTCGACCTCAGGTTACTTGACTGCGCGTTTCCTAACCTGGGGTTACTGGTCGATTCTCATTGGTCGAAGTAAACCCCGTGACTTCGGCTGATTTCTCCGTGATCTGAACTAAACTTCTATCGGAACAGTTGCATATTCTTCTTTTCAATGTTTATTCTTCAAAATGAATACTTTCAAAGTTTATTTTACGCAATTTAGAAAGGGAACACTTGTATGTTAAAGAAAACAAAGAAACATGCGGTTAGTTGTTTTAAAAAAACGAAGCATATAGTGAAATAGCACGGCAATTTAATGAGATTGACGGAGTTATGAATCCACGAACGACAAAACAATTCCGTCAATGTTATAGAAATTTAAAAAAAAAAAAATGTTTTTCGTCAAAAAAGTAGAAAAACAATGTGTGGTGAAAGATCGAAAGAAATGGAGTTCACAGACTTTGAGATGAGGTTTTTGGAACTACCTTGACGTCTCCAATGTCTACGCCATTTGACACCAACAAAACCGAAATTTTAAGTAAGTAAATTTCTCTCTAGAGTTATTACATATTTTAATTAAATCTTAGCCAATAAAAAATTGAAAGCTGTTAGTTAATGCTCCCTTCCCAAGAAGATTGTCTATCTAAAGAGGAAGCATATTTGTTCTTAAAAATTAAAATATTGTTTTGCAATGTTTCATAAGTTTCTTTTAAACTACCCATTAAATAGTATTATGTAATATTAAAAAAATATTAAAGAGAAAGTTTGCTGTAGATGTTTAACTGATCCAGTAGAGATGAAGTAAACAAAACTTTCTTCTACCTATACTAAAAGTCATAATATTTTTCTTTCAAATAGAATCTCAAGAATACTTAACGTGTCAACTTCTATGTTTTATTATTCAAATGCATGAATATAAAATTTATCAAAACAAATGGATTAGACAAATGACAAATTAGACATGAATTATGACAAATGGATTAGATAAAAATATTTGATTATTTGTGGTAATGAAACTGTTGGTACCAAAAGATAATAAATTTTATTGCTTTTTCTGGTTTTTGATAACATTTTCCTTACAAACATGGTCAGATTATCATGTGAAAAATAAGTTTATGAAGTTATTATAAAAAAAAAAATTATGTTTTAATAAATGGTTTTTTTTAAAATTTAAATCATTTTTGCTTTCCCCATAATTTTAATCCAAGTAATCATTTACTTTTAAATCCATCAAGCAGCTTAGTATAAAACAAACTGCTGTTATTAAGTAGTTTAAATAATAAACTTTTAATTTATTGAATCAAGACACAAAATTGGTATTACTTATCTGAAACAAAAGGAATTCTTTTACATAACCCAGCAGATATTAAGAGTTTTTTTTTTTAAATTTAAGAACTAGTTTGTATTTCTATTAAACATGCTATTTTTTATTCAACAGATTCAAAATGCAGGAATAAAGAAAATCATATAAACGATTCAGTCAATATGAAGGCAACTCCAAAGACAGCCAGAACTCTCAAAAACACCTTGACAATGCTCAGGAAACATGCCAAAAAGCCAACAGCTCCTCCGCTGCTGCTTGCATAAAAGCTGAGTATCAGCAATTCATAAAATATATGGAGGTTGAAGAAAGATGGAAGTAGCTAAAAATGAGTTGCAGGAGAAATTATAGGCTACATTGAAAGATAATCTTCATTTTTTTTTTTCAAAATCATAATATAAATATAGAATAAATAACTTTTATTGCAAAAATTTGTGGTGATTTATTTTTATTTACAAAAATTGTGTATTTTATAAAAATACAAAAAATTGATTAATCAGAAATAATTTGTGAAGACATTTCATTTGACAAAATCAGCTGGTCAACGAGGTCTTCCTTCAATGCTTGGTGTTGAATCTTCGTTTTTCAACTCTAAATGTAGTACTAAAGCTTCAATCTGTGGATCTGCAGGTGGTTCGAAATCCCCTACAACAGTATATTAAATGATAAACATATAAGAGTATTATGATTTGGAATATGTCGAAGCTATGTATTAAGTAAATCTCATAAATATCAGCATGGTTTTTACTATTTTATCAAAATAATAATAATAATAAAAATTCTCGAATCATTTTCCTGCGTGTAACTATGTAAATGCATTTTTAAATTTAGCTATTCAGTGTATGAGTTGATGGAAAATCTTTTCCAACATATATATCTGTAAAATGTTCATGAGTCCCAAAAGTCTAGATTTTATTACATGTTTTAATAAAAAATAACAGATTATAATATATTTAGGCAAACTTCAAACATAAAAAAAATTAATTTTAAGGGAACTTTTGCTTAACTTTTTGCAGATTTTTATTTTGGTCCTAAAAAACACAACACAAAAAATTTTTATGTATAGTTTTCATCATTGATTTTTCAATATGACTGCTTCACATGGATGCATTTTCTCTTATGTATGATATGAATGCATTTAGAAAGAGTGATATTTCAAACTGAAACAGCTCATTATCAATCAGTATTGGATGAAGATAGTGACAGTGCTTGTATCTCAAAAAAGAAGTTAGGGGGCAGCAAAAATTTTAATGGTTTTCCTATGGAAAATCAAAGTGATCAGTATTATTAAATCAAATATAACTATCCAGTTATTACAGAATATGGAAAAGTACAAACACTGTAATAAAATTGATTCAGTTGTCATAAGTGAGGATTTATTTGAGAAATCGAAGATAGTATATATATATAAGAGAAATATATTCAAATTTTTTGACAACAACTGGATTGTATTAAAATTTTTTGTGACTCACAATTTTTTTTTCTTGAGAAAATATAACAAGAATACATGTGTACTTTCATCCCAGTCTGTTTCATAATGTCCTGTGTAAAATGCAAACATTTCTTTTGAAATTAATATTTTTGCAGTTTTTTCTTAACAATTTTAAGTATTCAACATTTATGTGAAAAATTTTGAAATTATTTAACATTTTACTCTTTGGTTTTTCAGAATTATGTTCAGTATGTAGAATATTACATTTATAATTTGAGTATTTTGTAAAATTTGAAACTAAGTAGAATTCATGCAATATTCATGTAAGAATTTGTAAATGTAAACATTAAATATGATAAAAGATGTGATTATTTAAATGTATATACATTGGAAGTTAACAAAGTCTTGACATGTAACTAAATTATAAAGCATTCTTACCTAGACACATACATAAGTTGTGCAGAACACAATAAGAAACAGTTACTACTGATACTCGCTCAATTGACAGTTCAAATAAGTTAATTAGGCACAGAAAACTTCTTTTGAGGATGGCATACTTCTATTCCATAGTGTTTCTTGTCAACGCATACAATTTATTATACTTGAAACAAAATATAATTTAAATAACTATCTAGGAATGTCACTAATGTGTAATTTGTTTTATATCTAACTAAATAGGCAAGTTACATGTTGAAACTAGAACATTTGCTGTTTACATTTTATACAGATGCTCTAAGTAATTTTAGTTAGTTTTTTTTTTTTTAAATTTTAACTTTGCTAAAGTTGTGCAGTTTAGTTGGAAGGTATGTAAATCAATCTACTTTTTATTTCAAAAGAAAGATGGAAATTGTTTCATTTTGCTAGTTTTTCAAATTATAAACTAATTTCTCGGTGTAAGCAAACTAATTTTTCATGGCCAGTCATGTAATGCATGATGTAAGCAGCTTTTATTTCATTAATATATTTCTGGATTTGTTTTAAATGTTTATCTAAATACCTTTTTTTAATATATGAAGTAAATTTTATTAATCACAATCAAAGGTGAAGATTTCTTTATTTTAATATATGATAATTTGTGCGAAAATTTTGCTTTGAAAATATTGAACGGTTTTAGAATATATGTAAGAATGAATATTATATATGTATTTATATATATCACTAACTATCAATAGTTGTGATTTTTTTTCTGGTTGATCTGTATAATATGTTTGTGAACTCTATGTATGAAATAAGGATTTGGAAAACAGATCTTTATCTCCTAGTAGATGGTAGCCTTTATACAACTGATTTGTTTTGAAAGAAAGACAGGCTGCATATTGTTGCTGATAATACTGATATATACACTACATGGAATGAAGTGCTTAGGTATGCAACAAATATTGATCAGAATATCCAAGGTAAAATGTAAACATTTGATGTTTATTTAATATTGAACAGCTGCAAAAAAAATCAGTATTTATGTAGGTTATCAGAAAATACTTCAGACAATGCTGGCTCATATATATATAGTTACTATTGATTATTAGAAATATAGACATCAAATTTAGCATCAGCTGTAGATTAAGGGAATGTTTCTAGATAATACCACAAAAGCATAGAAGCACAAATGTCCAAGTCAAATAATTAATATTAGGAAATAAAAAATAAAAAGCATCTTACACATATAAATCTCATAAGTTCACAATGTTTTTTCTTGCTATCAGAATGCTAATTCTTGCTGACCAATTCAACATGTCATTTATGTTACAAGCTACTTATATTAAACAGCCAACATAAAGATAATTATGTATTCCAACTTTTTGTTTAGCATAGCATCACTTTAAGAAAAATTTCTATTAATTTGAAATAATTAATCATAAAAACAAAAAAAAATCAGATTTACATACCGTTTTGAGAAACTCGTAGCCGTCCATTTCTTCACATACATTATTTCTTTTTTCTTAATATCCTCTCTCTTCTGAATAATATAGAATACTTTGAATAAAGTAGCTGCGAAATTGGGGAAATTTCAAATAATTCCTCATAAGAGTTGAAAGAAATCCGAACTCAAACAGCTTCAAAACTGTAAACACACGAAAACTCGCATACTGCGCATGCGTGGTTAAAACTAACCCGGCTGTGACCCAGGTTAGAATTTCCTAACCTGACCCGGAGTTAAGTTATTAACTTGCAATGGTGAATTGCACTTTCCGCGAAACCCAGATTTCCTTCCTCTAACCGGTGGTCAGGTTAGTGGTGAATACGGGCGTTAAAGTCGACAAAAAGAGGGCACTGGTGACCAGGGACGTCTTAAGACTTCTTGATGCCCTGGTCGCCTTTTGACAGAATGAGTAATTACGGTGTATGATGGTAGGCTTAGACCGATACATGAAGAGCATTCATTATATGTAGGCTGTTGATATATTGTTCAAAATTCCCAGTTTTTTGGAGAATGCAACCGGAAATAACATTTGACACTTGAAATTATTTGGATCATGATCCTACTAAGACTGTGTTGAGGCCCCACTGAGGACGGGGCCTTCGGCCTGGGTCCCGTCGTCCCTTGCTTTAAGATGACCTTGTCGATGACATCCATTACACCTGGTCTCTGCATACACAAAATCTCCATACTTAAGCTCGATGGCGGAACTTTCATTACTCACTCCGAGATACAATTCTCCTGTTCTGCTTGCGAAGGTTCAGTACTTAGGAAAAAAGTGGTTGCGATTAAGGATTATAGAATACTGTCGAGAGAATTCATAAAAGATAATAACTGAACCGAATTAAGTTAAGTTTTGCACCTTTTGAGAAACTTAAGAATTTTTTTTCTTTAGCTGTTCAATTTAATCTACTGCACTCACCAATTTTTCAATTAAGGGGACCAGGACCGTGTTTCACCTTCAGGGAATCATTTTTTTGATTTTTATCTTTAAAAAAAGTGAATTTAATGCTGATTCCAAAAATGCATAGCATATATAGGTTTAATGCTAAATACCCGAGTAATTGCAGTTTTAAAATACAAACAACAGCCATTGCGGTTACAACAAATGTCTTTGTATCGGAGAAAAGTATATCTACAAACATTCCCTCACAGAACTAGCTCTTGTCAAGATTAATAACATAATTACAAACATATACATAACTTTTAAACATGTATTTAGAGACTTAACTGGAAAAAAACTTTTTCTAAAATCTTTGCATGACCGTACCCAGAACCCAAATGAAAGCTTCAAAAACTGTATATGGAATCGAGTTCCAAAAAACATACTTGTGAGCAAAAAAAAAAAAAAAATCAAATTGGTGTAATGGACACAGTGATATGCTTTAATGAAGATGCACATACAAGAACAAAATTATTAAGAGCAATAAAAATAATTCTTGGGGTAAACACTTCTGAAGGCCTTCGAAAAATTGACAAAGTTTGAATTTGTGAGCCCGAGATGACAGTTTAAAAAGCCAGCAAAGAGGCCAAGACTATTGAAAGACAAAATAAAAGAAAGAATGAAGTTTTAGAAGTGTTCATGCAAGATGAATACAAGTCTGGAATATTTTAAATATCAAATTTTAGTAAGCTGTTCCATTTTATTTAGTTTTTTTCATATTACTCAAAATATGTTTTTCTAGTTTTTAGGGTACATCCTTAGAAAAATCTATCTATTATATTTTGGTGAAATTTGGTATGAGTTTTTGTATAATAATAACGTATATAATGATACTATTTTATATCCCGAAATGTTAAGATTTTTATTTTTGCTCCCAATTTTCTAAAAATATTACCATTTTTATCAAAATTTTAAAAAATTGAGATTCAAATATTTTTAAAAAAAATCTAAGCAATGAAATCTAAAAAAAAACTAGAGCATTAAAATAAAGGTACAATTTTGTAGCTAAAACAGCATGATTTCTTGTTTTATATGTTATAAAAAGAAAACAACAGGTACCTAATCAACACCATGTATACGAAAGCTCCTTTGAAGTGTACTCTTTCAAATCCTTATATTTCTAAAATAAATGTACACATTTAAAAGTTTTATGTTATAGTATATTCAGCAATGTATGTAGATTGTGAGACACAATTTTTTTGTTTATGGAGTCTTTTTGTTTTTGAAAATAATCTTCCTTCGAAACTCGAAATTTTGTTTATTTTGCGTCTTCTATAATACCCCGCGGTTCTTAAACTAAAGGATTAAAAAATTAACTTAACAGAATATTTTCAAGAAAGAAAGCATACTTTTTACAGTGGAATGCAATACGTAACAGGATACTATAAAAAAAATAAAGTTTATTTTATCCCTCTAAAGAGATTATTTATAGTATTGTCTCCCCAGTGTGTGTGTGTGCATGAAGTATGTTTGCTTAAATATATAAAATATTTTTTTTAATTCAGCTACATGAAATGAAAAAAATATTTCATTAAACGTCTTTGCAATGGATTTTTAACGTGAGTAAAATTGCACAATGCTGAAAACAGTGGCTCTTGTCCGATCACCAAATTATCAAGTGCAGTCAGTACTTGAGAAGGTGACCACCTGAAGACACAATGTGCCGTTAGCAATTTTTTTTGTCTCTGTCCTTGTACGCCCAAGTTTGCAGGTTCTTCCCCTGCCCAAGTCGGTGGATTCCCATGATGCATACAATCGACAGCTTCAGTGTCGTTTGATTACGTGGCATGGTCAAGATAGCTAGAGGGCCTTTTTGGGTTGGGTGCTCTTGGCAAAATAGAATTTCTAGTACCATCTCATATCATCAGAGCTCAGGTCTGGGGAGGAAACTGGGTTTCAAAATTACATTGTGGCAATTTGTATTTCTACTGTATGGTGCTGCACTAAAAATGATACCAGCTCCTGGGTAATGTACTAGGCCTGCAATGGTAAATACCAGTCCACAGCTCCAATTGAAAGAAAATTAAATTATATTGTTCAGTCATTCGATTGTCTAAATACAACAATATATTTTCATTGTACTACTATTAATTGATTGGACATAATCTGTGAAAATTTGCAAAATAGGCTGTAGCGAACTCAATATGAAATAGCAAATGATTATGATGAATAAATTATCAAATACACATCAAGAAAAGAGAACACATTCAATTGGAAAAAAATATGACATATCACAATACTAGTTAGAAATAATTGATATCGGCTAACTTTTTGTTGTAAAGTTGCTAAATAAAATTAAATCATAACATCCAGTGTAGATATTCCCATTTAAATGAACTTTAAAATTCTTCAGAATCTATTGAAAGGCTATTCAGAAGGAATATAACTACAATTTTTGTTATCAAAATTCTAAAAAAAAATAATACATATAATAGATATCTAAATCAAAATGTATAACAGAAATAATGTCTTGTACAAAGGTTAAATGATCAAGAAATTTTATTACCTTCTGCAATATAAGAAGGAAAAGAAAATCCGTATTAGGTGTATTCGCCATAATCGTGTTTTGCCTTCATCGTGTTTGTGGGGAAATTATAAAACATTTAAGTGAAAAAGTAAAATCATGCCTACAATCCTTTTTTAATATTTCATGGAACTTTGGTAGATTACCAACCACATGGAAAACTTCCATTATAGTACCTATACCTATAAACTGTGGGAGGCGCCACAGTTTATAGGAGACGTGATAACACTAGGAGGGGGGCGCGAGCCTATTGATAAGTCGAAAACAAAAAATTATTTAAAGAAATTATTAATTTACTAAAAGTAAACAAACAAAATACATTCAACATGATAAAAATTTAAAAAAAAACACTTTTACACTGATATACGCTTATAAATTTATGAGTAATGTACAATATATTTTATAATTAATTTAACAATTCTTAGTTAAGAACAAATTTTATAATTACCAGTGATCTCATGTGCTTGGATTAAAACTTATCTTGATAATTTGTACGGTTTATAACTGATCCCTAAACTGCCGATTAAAAGTGCCAAGTTATGCGATTTGTATCGCGTATTTGTGCGCGTATGCGATGTTTTTCTTTTGTAGGGGGAAGGAGAGTAAGAAAAAAAGGAATAAATAAGCAAATCCTCTGAAATAAGTAAATAATTCACAAACACTGCCAATGTCCGTTTATTGCATTCCGAATAATTGGAATAATTTTATGGACAGCAGTGTACAGAAAAGATCGTACTTCGAAAAGACGTATATATACGTCCTGAAAATTAATGCTTTGACTGAGCGAGACATTTATATACGCCGGTGGTACTTAAAATGTTGAAGTTGTATTGTAGCCTTAGCGTCTATGTATAATATTAATGAATTCAATACAGTGTTATTGTATGGAGGGGGCGCGATGGAAATTATAATTGAATGTTGGGTCGCGAATATTGAAAGTTTGAGAAACATTGACCTATACTCAAAACAAATAAAGCTTGTAACGAGCGTAGAAATTATAGACCGATTGCACTTACCAGCACTCTCTGCAAAGTGATGGATCGTATTATATATACTAGAATCATGAAATTCCTTATAGAAAAAAAGGTGATGAATTTTTATCAGGCAGCTTACAGAAAACAGCACTTTACACGAAGAAAAAAGAAATACTCAAAAATGACTACATGGACATACTCAGTTTGAAATGAGTTTGTTTGTATCAGATTTGAACGCATGCCTTTACAAATATGAAACATTACATGTACTCAAAATTTCAAAAAATGGTTAATTAACACTATCGAACAAATTAAAAAGATATTCAGGGTTAAAGAAGTTTCTTTAATATACTGGCTACATATTTTAAAGATTGGGGTTCAACAACAAATTTAGTTCTCATGAATCTTCCGAACTATTTTTCGTTTCTACCACGCTACCCGCGGACGAACACATGAGTACTAGATTGTTTTGATTTTGTGTTATGACTTTAAATCAAAACAGTCTTTTTCTAGACTTTTGAATTAAAGTTTTCACCTATTTGTTTTACAAAAGTATTGTGCCTTGTTTTTAATATAAGGCTTTTATAGGAATTTAGTTGAAAATGTGATAAAATCTGTCTTTTTGGCGGATTACTTAAAACAAATCTAAGGTATGTGGTTATCTTCGGAGCATTTTATTGAACATAAATTTTCAACTAAAACACTTTTTCAAAAGGTGTGCATAGAACTAGAATTAAGGTTGAAGTGTAGTATACTGGCGATACCAAATTTTGGTGACTGAAATCGATTGCCGTTACTAATTAGCAATATTCTGAAGCCAGAATGAATTCGTTATCTCACCGAATAAAAGCCCCTATACTACTAATTTGGAAATGGGAATTAAAATACAATTCCACAAAATTTAAATTATTTTGATAGATTGGGAATTTTAGAAAAATTGCAGGGTTACAGTAAACTTTGTATTGAAAATTTAATTAATATATTCAAGTAATATTAAACTGCACACAAATAACATCATTATCTGTGCCTAGAGCGATAAGATTTCTATTATTTTGAAATTTGTCAATTTTAAAAGCATGTTTTTCACAAATTGTATGTGCAATAAAATTCATAAATACATAATAAAGAGATTAAAGTCTATAATATTAAATAAAATAAATTAAATTTTCTTAAAATTTTAATTCAATTGCCTTAAAAGAACCATTTGTGAACTTACCATGAAGCCAAAACATAGTTTCTCAGACAATGCTTTTAAAGATTTAAATACAATATGAAAAATGTTCTACTAGTTAACATTTCTTAAATTCACTATATTTATAGCTCAAACTCTTTAGCTTCATGTTTAACTAATTTTCAACCCTTTGTTGTTTTCTGGAGGAGTTTTATAGATTATAAAATTGTCGAGTTTAGTAAAATTTTCATGAAAAATTGCAATTAGGATCTTTTACACAAAATTCTAATGAATGTATTCAAATATTTATACAGTACACAACAATGGAACATCTTTATATTAGAATTAAAAGATAGTATTACTTAAAAGTTTTTAAATATGCCAAATTTATGCAAAAACTGATTTTTAAAAATTAATGATATTTTTACATTTAAATGCAAGAAGTACAAAAATATAGTGAACCCCAAAAGTGTTCGCACACTTACAGTTTCTATAAAATTTAATGATTTCGACTAATAAAATTAATGGATAGAAATTGTAATTTTTATATTTACTGAATTATATATTATTTTTAAATAGTATAACTATTATTTTTAAAATATCAATCAAAGTTACTAAATATTGCCAATAAAAGTAGACATCTTTAATTAAAACTCAACATAGCTTTAATATTAGGTATTTTTCTAATTTATCTTAGATATTTTAGTAAGTCCACAACAACTTTAACGTTCTGGTATAGATTAATCGTTTTAGTATAATTGCATTTGAGCTTCTCCATAAGCTTGTAATATTATTTTACTTCCTCTATTATGTGCTTATATGTCGTTTTCTTTATTTTAAATCTAGTTCTCCCAAAAATATGCTCTGCAGGGCTAAATAAAATAGATTGAGAGGTAAGCCACAAAATTTTGGGCAGTTATAAAGACACCAGCGGTGTACATTGAGAGCAGTATGTTTGGCGTCATTATCCTGTTAAAATATGAAGTCGTGTTCAATATCAAATTTTGAACAAATTTAAAATTTCTTTAAAATATTTGACTAGAGCTCATGATTCTCAATACCATCAAAATTACCTAATTCTGTATTGATTACGCCCCCACGCAAGAACACTTTCACTTCCATGGTTCATCATCCAAACTAGATTCTTGTGACTAAGTTTCAGAAAATTCAAAATTGACAGAAAAGTGATTGGGATGACAGAAAATTCAATATTTTGGTCTGATGGGTATATATTGGTTTAAAGGAAAATGAGGCATTTAATCCGGTGAATTTATGTGGAACAAGAGTTCTAATCTCCATGCTTCAACATAGAGGTGTTCTTGCGGGGAGGGGTGTAAATAGGCTTCAGAATTAGGTAATTTGGTATTTTTGATAGTATTGAGAATCAGAGCTCTATTTAAATATTTTAAGAGAAATTTTTAATTATCCTCAAAATGTGATATTTCAGACGACTTCATTTTTAACAGGATAATGCCAAGCGAACTGCTCAATACACCACTGTGTCTCTATAATCAAAATTCAAAATGAAAACACCTCAATCAATTTATTTAGCCTAGCATATATTTGGGAGAACTAGATTTAAAATAAAGAAAAACATGACATATAAACACATAATGGGAAGTAAACAATAATCACAGAAGTATGGAGGAAAATCAATGCAGAAATTACAAAACTCATTAATCTATATCAAGATGTTCGAAAGTTGCTGACACTAAAATTATATCATACAAAGTTCTAAATTAAGAAAGAAATACAATTATATAAAGCTGTTGAGTTTTGTTATGTACTAAGACTTTAGTGGCGTAATTTTTCAGGAGCTTTTTATTATGAATTTTAAATAATAGTTATACAATTTTAAAAATAATTATGTCATTCCACCAGGAACAAGTTACAGATATAAAATTACAATTCCAAAATATTAATTTTTATTAATGGAAACAATAAATTTTATAGGAAATTGCAAGTGTAATGAACACTTTTGGGTTCACTGTATATACACAGAGATTAGATTTGATTCATAACACAGATAGAACTGGCGAAAACATGTTCTGAAAATTTAAATTCAATATCTTAAAATATTTGTGTTGGGATCAGCATCTGGTTTTGTTAACTCCAATTCCAGTTTACTTATGCTATAACTTAGCTATAGATATCATAGAAACAAAAATAGAGTGTTTTGAATCTAAACGTGTAGGCTTTAAAATAAAACACAAAAGTAATTTTGAAATTTTCACCAAAACTGCGAATTTGGATAGTCACAACTTAATGAATTTACTTGATTCATAATAAGTCATATTGTTTGATTTTTGGCACTGTTTATAGGCAACACACTTAAGTATTCCTTGTTATATTGAATAGTTTTATTTTCATATTGAACTTGAAATAGCTTGCATGTCTTGAAAAGGCGTCACAAACAATTTGTTTTCACTAGTATCTTTTTAAGACTAATTTCTGTAAATTTTAAAGAACTTTTTATTTATTGGTAACTTATGGAAAATGTCTTAAAAGTTCTTCATAAAGAAATTATTTTAAAGAGTCAACTATTTCAATATATTTATTTTATGATCTTTATTGTGACTATATGTACTATTTATTTGGATGAAATAAATGAAGTATATATATCAGACTTTATTTAACCAATATAAATATATTTTTGGTGCTTTACTCATTAAAGAAGTGTAGAGAAAAATCATGTTCCACCATAAAATCTGGGAAGTAGCAATTTTTATGTTTATTTGCTGTATAATGTGCACCTTCTTTTCAAAGTGAAGAAACCTTGAGAGAAGTGCGTGAGTCATGTTCTAAAGTTTGTAGCCGATGATCTTCTTAAGCTTTAGTAAAAATAATAGTATATTATCTAGAAGTGCAAACCCCTTTAAGTTCATAAGGAATGCCATTTTTAACAAACAGTATTTTTATCTATGTAGAAATCTAATTTTTCCAGTTCACATTTTTAAAGCTCATTTTTATATCTAGTATATAACGTGCACGGCTAAAATTCAATCTTATTTTTGTATTAAAAGTGTGCACCATACACCAGATTTTATGATACATATTACCACAACAATGCCAATGTTCAAGATAATAAAGCAAGTTGGTGACCCTGATTTTACATGTGTCGTGGTGCGCCAGATTGACTACTATGTGTTGTATTACATAATTTCACCAATATGGTTGCAATATTATGTGGCAACAAAATTAATACAGCTTGGGTACAACCCCAGCGCAGGTATGTTGTGCACAAGTGGAAAACATAATATCTGGTACTTGCCGTATTATCACAACCACTAGATATTGAGAGGAACAAAGACCTGTTTGCCAATTCAGCACGTTCCTAAATACACAGGAACTGGAGGGTACTTGTGAGTTGCACAATCGCTGATTCTAACAACCCGCTGTACAATGTTCCGATTTCTATGTGTGGTACACACTGAATACTACCAGGTGCTTTATCATGCGTATTGCTTAATAGGCTGTACAAGACGGCACTAATCAGGGTTGCCAACTTGGTGTGTTATTATTAGATTCGGCATTTGTTGTGACACACGTAATTTGTTCCGTCTGACGGCCTACACACCACTTAAATTATAGTTTAAAGAAACATGCTTTTTATCAACCAAAAGTGTAGCCAAATCTTAATATAAGAATAAAACGATTAACGAGAAAATTAATGTCATCGGTAAAGCGTAAGTCCTCTGTACTACATTTAATTAACTCTAAGATTTGGAATAGAACCGCAAGAAATTATAACACCATTGCCGGAGCACCTACTTTATATGCATATTCAGTCGTTAACTTTATTTTTCTGCTTCTTTTGGCATTTAAATACCTTGTGTTCTATTTCTTTAAACTTGCACCTTATTTTTCTAATTTACTTATAAAATTATTTACATTTTTGCTTTTACGAAATCTTTTGCCAGGAATAAGTCATCTTTTTAAATTAAGTTTTCATTTTGAATTTGTAATGGAGACTGTTATCATTGATTAAAACTATCGGATGGCAAATTCATTGGAGCAATTTCAAACCACTTTAAAGATATTTAATGTGTAGAGTAACATATAGTCTTGTATATATATATAGTTCCAATGTGTGGATATTTTTGAACTGTTGTTTTATCCTTATGTAATATTTATAAAATTGTATTTAAACCTTTATCTGTTTCAAATTATGAATACTTTATTTTAATTTGCATTAATTTCATTTCTGCTTGTTAGCATTAATCTTCTATTTTTACTATTTGCACTCATAATTTATTATTTAAATTTCGCACATAGTCTGTGGAATTTTTCTTTTTATATGCATATATTTTATGGATAAAAATTAATCTATCACTTACACATTTTGCACTTTCTGCCAAAGACCATTAGTTTCACATTGTAGACTTATCGCCTGTTCCCACTTGTATGTAGTACAACACCATACAAAGTTATGCTAAATTTTGTAGATAGCCATTTAGAAACTATATAGTTATGAACAATATTTGTAAATTTTACTCTAAGGAGGAAAACTTCAAAATTCTCCTGCATCCAGCTATTTATACCCTTCAGTAACAATTTATGACTCATCCTAACATGTAATTTATTTGAAACACTGTTTGAAAGGCATTTACACTCACATTTCATAACCTGTGCTATATGATTTGATTAAAAATTAAAAGCTGTTTATTTATGTATTTTTATACACTGAACCTATATTTCAAATGATATCCAATGTATGTTTATATTAAACAGCTGTTTGTACAAATAAGATGGAGCTGACTATAATATAGATTATATACTGTTTATAAAAATCAATATATATATATATATATATTGTTATATATTGTTATATATATATAAGTTATTAGCTAAAATATTCAAAAATCTCACTCATATATTCTTGTTCATTTTTAATGTATATGTATGTGTACAATTTGTACTCAGCCGATTTCAAATTAATGGCGATTTTGGCTTTATTTTATTTTCATTAACAGTGAATAATTGAAAGTTATTGAGGCCAAAATGCTGTACAGCAAGTAAATTGTTAAATTATGATTCTATTATCTTATGGATGTTATTATTTTCTGAATGGTGCTGAAACTTCTAAAAGCTCTTCCAGTAGGTTAAAACTTAAATAATGAGCATGCAAAATTGTTTAGTTGTTTTTAAATTCTTTCAGACTAAAATTTTGGTATTTAATTTAAGAAAACATTACTTAAAACCATATAATATTTGTTTTCTTTGGTGATAGAAAAATCATTATTTTAACAAAACGAGCTTAATTTGTAATATCATAGCAATGCATTTTCTTTATTTTGTGGATGGATGTTTATTAAACAAACAATTGATATAAAGATAATTTTACACACCTGGGCTTCAATATATAGTTTAGTCAAAGGTTTTTCTTCAGGTTACATAATATCATGTAAAAGCTATTTTCTGGCATTGTTTTGAAATTTTTACGAAAACGTTATTTATCAAATGTTTTGATATTTAATGTCCATTATTGAAGGCTGAATTTTTAATAAAATTAATTTTCATTATATGATTATGAAACAATATAATGCTTCTAGAGAAACATAAATATAGCCACGAATCAAATTGTTTGAACTAGTTCAAATGCACACATTTGTTTAACTACACGAATTTTTCAGTTTTCAAAGATTTATATTTGCGGTATAAGTTTGAAGCATTATGCAGTTTGTGATCAAATAATAGTTGTATTTTTCGAAAGTAATATTTCTGTTGATACTTGCGGCATTGTCGCCACCGTATTGGCGACATTATATAAAACGAAGGCACATGGTTACACCAGCGCGTAGATCATATGCGAAATCGTTACCGCTAATTTAAGAGCTATTCTTAAACTTTAGGCACTTTCGCAATAATACGTGAGTATTCTTTGTTACACAATAAAATAAAATGAATTTTTACTGAAGTTATGTAAAATTCTTGAAATGAAAATAAATACTTACGTAAGATGAAATATAAAGATTTACAATTTAGTAATACATTAAATCCCTTAAGATTTGTGTTAATAAATATTTTTGTTAAAATTCATATTAGATACAACAGTATCGAAAATAACAAGTATACATACCATTAATATTTTAAACTCATATTTGATACATTAACAGATTCAAATATGAGTGCATTATATATCATTTGAACTATCCCCGTACTTGATCCTGTAACAGGTTCAAAATGAGAATGTACTTAGGTTCAATATGAGAATATGATTCTCAAATTTCAGTATGCGCATCGGAGCTATTTTGAGAATGTGAATACCTGGGTGCGAGCGTTTGCTCGCTTGAGAAAATCGTTTCGCAGTGTACAGAGGATCAGTTATTTTATTTTTGGTCAACAACATAGGTTTCTAAAATGATCAAGGAGATGAAGACTACTGCCAGTTCTCGACATGTCATCTGCCTTGATAGAGTGGAGATAGAAACCTCACATTAGTGTATTTGTACATGGCATTGGCATTAAAATAGGTTTCTTATTTGAATAAGATTTACTATGAATGAAAAGTCAGGTGCGATATAAATGATGTTTACCAAAGACAGAAAAATTAATGGACGTGCATGGATTATTGAAGAATTTGCTCTCCGTTTAGATTACAGGTTTTCAATGGTACCGGAACAAACTGGCGAAAGAAGTTAGAAATATTAATACTTATCAACCCCTTTTCAACGTTACTTTATTAAACGCAATGCCGTCACAAATTTCAAATTGAGAAGTCAATTCCTGTGAAGCATCAAATCTGTAATATAAAAAGAGACCCACATAACAAAGATCAAAAGAAGTTAAGAACAGAGGGATGAAGTTTGGTAGATTTCGTAGAAGAGCATAGAAATTGTGATAACTGTTTAGATACAGAGCAACACCTGCCTGCTTTTGACTGCTCAGATATTCTGGCTGCTCTACGAGCAATAGTACTCTTCTCATCAACAAACCGCTGCGTTGACAATATTGCAGAGATTGCCAAAATAGTTATCTGGTCCATGGTATTGTCTGAGTGTCCCATGGATGACATCATCCTCAAACGTTGCTTTGCACACCGATCATCTTTATCATGATCATTAACGGATTAAAACATAAAACAGGTAAACCTTAAAGTGTCTCAATGTTATAATATTACAATACATTACTTAAAAACATTTGTGAAAACATTTTTAAAATTAATACAGATTAAATTTCTAAGAAATGGATATCTAAAATACACATTATAAAACATACCTTAGCGATTTAATAAGATGTTTTCATGTAAAATATATTTACAATATCTACAGAAAATACAGCAATATCAAGTTTAGTAATAGAGTTGGTCGTTCAGAATCTAACCACACAATTAAGTTTTAATAATCATGGGTAACTTTAATGTAACGTAAAAGAATTATACACATTACTACACTTTGAAAGAACTGAACACTGTATAATACCTACAATAAATTGCCAGTATCTTACTTTTTATAGTGGAGTAGACATTTATGCCATTTAACTTCAAATGTTGTTACTAAGATATATTTACATGACTGGAAGAAGTCATTTATTCAATTTGTAACTTTGAGATTGAGATGATTAATTATCTAGGATAGAACTTGGTAGTGGGAAATGAGAACTACGAGTCTCATTTCATTTTAGGATCAATATGCCGCAACACGCATATTGTAGCTTGTTTTGGTAATAATGCTTAAAAGTTTAAATAATGTATATCTGGATGTGTTATACATTAATATTACTATTGCATTATCTTAATGTTAAATTGTATTATTTGCTAGAAACTGTTTCATACATTATAATGGTGATTCATTAGAACTTAAGGAATGTTGGTGATAGATCAAAGTTGGCATCATTTTGGTGACCCTTTAGTGACTATCTTTGTGAGTTGGTAATCATATGGATACTTGGAAATCATTGAGAAATTTACTAATGTCACGATCTACGACGCAAGCCGGGTTTCAAGAAGACTCCATGCAGAGAAATAGAGAGTCGCTCCCCGAATCTAAGCTTGTGTTTTCTTGACCGTTGAAGAGTCGATCATCGATTAGTTCGGTTGTTAAATGAATAGATAGAGAGATTGCTTGTGAATACATGACATATTTGTACTTCTAGACAAAGGTAGTTGTGTCTGAGTGTTGTAAAATGCATGAAGACTTGCTGGAATTTATATTGTAAATGTTACTGTTTTATCCTGCATTTCTAAGGATTGTTTTTAGACCAAACATTTCATCGTTTCCGAAGAACTGTCTTGCTATTTGAGGCTGATAGCAAAGAACCCGGTCAGTATTTGGTGCCAGCAAGGGAAATTTTATGCCTATAACACGAGCGAGGATGAGCAACTGAAGGTTCTGTTGAGACTAATAAAATTACGGAGAATATGTAGAAATGCCAAGAAGAGATTATTGAGAAAACGGAGAAATGTCAGCAATAGTTGCAGAAAGATCAAGAAAGAATGCAAACATATCAGAAAAATCTAAAGAATGCTCTAGAAAAGAAATAGACAGTGTCGAAGAGAAAATCAACAGTGTGGAGGAGAGAGTAGCCATAAAAAGGGAAGAAAAGATTGAAGTATTTAAAGAGAAGAGGAAAAGAAAGAAGAAGAAAAATAGAAAGATTTAGAGAAGCAAATTTTAGCTTTGTGTCACAACGAGTAAAAGATCTTGAAAGAACTTCTAGCTGGCGAAAATAAAATCGAAAGCAAAATTGTGCCTGTGCCTGCTTCTTCAGCACATGTGCCTGCCTCTCCATTGCCAGTAAAGCTGTCCACATATGACGGAAAAACTAATTGTGAGGTATACTAGATGCAATTTGCTATAGTTTCCGAAGCCAATAGATGGACTAACTGTGTTAACGCATGCCGGTTCTCTATATCCCTTAGAGGAGAAGCCGCTGAATTACTTAAGCCTCCTCCCTACATAGAACGACTAAATTTGAACTGCCTTTATAATTCACTGGATCTTCAGTCAGCTAGATATACTTTAAAGCCTACTGTTGAATCCATATGAATACAAAACCCCAGAAAACTGGATAAAATTTGCAGGAGAATGCCTCCGGAATAGAAATGCTCGCAAATTTAGACTTTCAATGAGTACGCAACAAATGTGCGATAGATGATTTCTCTACAGTATTTCATGGACGGATTGAAAGATGGAGAAATCCAAACAACTGTAAGAATGACAGATGCCCGAGGCCTAATTTCTTCCCTGTTATAATCCTGAATAGTAGTCCGTCGCTCATGCTAGGAGCTATAGTGTGTGCAGATACACACACACACACACACACACACACACACACACACACAACACACACACACACACACACACACCATGCGTGAAGGAGATTACGAAATTGAGAGAAGCAATTAAAACTCTAAAAGGCTGGGTAAATGAAGCTTCAAGTGCTGGGAGGGCGATGGAGCAAGGCACCACTTTCCCGAAAGAAACCGTCCCGAGCAAAAAAGGCAGGGAATATCATCCCTTCTAATCATCCTTCCCCATCTCTCAAATGGATATCGCCAGATAATAAGAAGCCCCAATATAAGATTCTGGAGATCTCTGCAGTGATTGGTGGTGACAAGAGACTTTATGTGATAGGACAGATTAATAACATCTCGTACTGTATGGTTGTTGATACTGGAGCCAATGTGGCTATAATAAGACAAAAAAGTTTGCTTGAAAATCAAAAGTTAAAATTATCTGGAAGCCACCCTGCGTTGCCTTGCAAACAGTAACAAGAGGCAAGATTCGTTTTCATGAGAAAGTGAACCTCTACATACGCTTTGAAAATATCAACTATCACATTATAGCAGGCACATTTATAGCAGATATTATCAATCTTTCCCTTACTAGATTTTCTGAATATGATTTTAAACTGGACTTAGAAAACAGTAACATGCATTCAAAATCTTAAGACATCACTCTTTTTGGACTACGAATCAATTTGAATCCAGCTAGAACATAATAGCTAAAACTGACATATATCTTTCGCCTACAAATAAATGTACAAAACTCGGTTTATAGTAGCAGAAAATAGAAATTCCGATTTCGCCTTATTGATTATCCTGACAAAGGCAGTTTGGAGGCAAGTGTAATGACACCGGTAATACAAATTTGGTAAGTAAATTTATAATTCAAATTTTATAAGTAATTATGTAGTTCAAAATAATTCTAATTTTTATTCTTTTTTGCTGATTTAATTTCCAATCAGTCGTCCAGTAGTGTTTGTACCTTAAATTTTGTTGGCTGAGTATTTTCAACAGTTTCTTGCTGCAAATAGTTTTCACATCATAAGGCTTGCTTTTCACAAAGAAAAAAAAAGAGAAAACGCGATTTAAAACTTTTAGACAGTACCATTTACAAACTCAACTGTGCATTATTTTTAAAAAGGCTTTTAATACTAATCAGAACTATTGTCTCTTTCGTAGTTATAATTATAGTTGGAAAAAAATTATGTAATATGCATCCCATTTCACTGCAGGAGAAAGATTTTTTACAAAACATCTGTGTCAATTAAGTCAGAATTGAGAACAAAAATTTCATGTTTCAATTCCCACTACATTTACACTTTTAAAAGCCTTAGAAGCCATTTTAAATAATAGTATATTATTACATAAGCCTGGTGAATTTTATTTTGTTTGAAAAGTTTTTGAAATGGACAGCTTTCAAGAAAAAAGAAAAATCCTTTTTCTAATTTAAAAATTAAGAGTTTCTTTTATGACACATGAAGTAAAATTGTGAAAAAGAAAAAAATATTTACAAATACAGAGAAAGGGAATTCAAGAATATCCATAACAATAATGAAAGTTATTTACTGAACACTTTATCATCTGCTTGCAAAAGAAATAAAGCAATAAAAGTTCCTTTAACTAAGAAAAGCATGTAGATTTAACTATGCTTATTCAGACCATACCTTACAGCGATTTTCGCTTTTCCCTTAATTAGTGTTAATTGCAATAATTAGTTGAGAAGCGACCGTTGTTTGAGTCACTGCAAAATGCGGATAATGAGGTCAGGAAAAAACGTCTTATGTACATTAACAAAGGAAAATGGCTTCAGAAAAATTATGCATTGTACTGAATTAAAAATTATCCTATTACTTACAAAAAACAAAAAAACAAAAAAAAAGTTGTAAACCTTCGATGATTTTTTTTTCGTTGATAGGCTAATTGTATGAGGGGAAAGTAGTTGAAGAATTTTCCGTGACCTTTTTAGATAAAAAAGAAACATTAACTTAGATTTTATTATTTAAAAATTATTTTATGTTCTTTTTCTTTTAAAATAAAGCAAAGTAACTGGCTTCATCATAAGAAAACTACGGCAAAATTTTTAGAATGGCAAAAAGTTTGGTTTTAATATGCTTCTTTGAAAAATATTTTATTATGTATCATATTAAAGAAAATTACAATTACTAACACAATGCAAAATATGAAGAGTAATATTTTTAAGGCAAATTAAATTATTTAATTGTACCTTAATTTTAATTGTACTTAATTTGTACCCCAATGCTAATGCAAAAAGAGTAGTTTAAAAATTATATACGAACAAATCTATCGTAAAGCTAAATGTAATAACAATATATATGTACCTATAAAATTGTGAGAAGGAACGAAGATTTAATGTAAACATAGCAAAAGGCAGCACAGATTTAACATGTCTTGAAGGATTTTTTTCCCCTGTTGGTAAAATTTTGAAACAGGCAAAGTTATCCTTGATCAAATGTTGTGTTGAAAAATATCAAATTGTTTTAAGTCAACAATAATCATATTAAAATACTAATGAAGAATGATATATAAATATAAAATGTATTCATAGTAAATTATTTATGTGGTTTTTCGGTTAATTAGTTATATTCTTATGTTAACTGTCATTTAACATTTAGAGTTTCAATTAGAAGTTTCCTTTAAAATATATTTTGCTTACAATAGTACTATTGCTATATGTTTATTTTCATGTAAAATGTAATAATTGATAAAATTAAATAATTAATTTCCCTCAGTTTGAAATTTGTAGAAAACACCAATATTCCTGTTATCGGTTCGATTTATCTTTTTAATTTTTATTTCATTTATTATGTACATATTAATGAATAAAAATATTCTACACATATTTCCTTTAATTTTTTTTAAATACAAAGTTTTTGATTTTGTGGAAAGAACAAATAATAACGAGTTTAAATCTCTAAATCTCTCAAAAAACAAAATTGTAATATTGTATTCTCAATAATTAGTTTCCTATAGACTTGGAATATTTCATTAATATTCAATTGAATTCCATGATTTTGTACGTGCTATAACTAAAAATTCATAGGATTATAGTAAGGTATTGCAGAATTTTAAAGTAAAGTAAAATCTTCAGCGATCAATATTATCAAAATTCTGTCAAGTTGCTTCTTAAACCTTTAAAGAAATATGTCAAATTTTAAGCTATTACTCAATAAAGTAATATTTATACCACCTTAAAATTCGAATTAAGGAATACGAAAATATTCCTATAGTGAAAAATTTTGGAAATATGAACGATTCGTTAAATACAAAAATTTATTCCTAAAACTACTCTTAAATCTCTTTGCATGCGAATTTTTACGCAATTTCAAATTTACCCGTATTAGATATCAGAAGTTATTGTAAAACATTATTTTTTAATTTCATTTTTACGGGACTAATTTAAAATATGCGTTATGAAAATAATATTCTGTTCAAGAAAATTGGTTGAGTTTTGTAGAATCTCAATTTCATTTCAGTCTAAAAGATGTAAATTCTAAATTTCACATACAACATTACTGACTGTAAATGAAAAGATGAAAAGATGAAAATGAATAAGAAATCAATTGTTTTTTAGTTTGGCTTGTCTTGTAGCAAAGCAAAATTTCTGAAAAATCCCATTTATCAAGAATATTCCAAAATTATTTAGAGAATTTCGGAACATACCTGGATGCGTGAACAGAGTTTTATCTTACAATTTCAATTTGGTATTCGAATAAAAACAGATTTTTGATTACTTAGTCCTTTTTAGAGGATTTACTGGAGAACTACAGAACTGAACTTTTCCTGAGTATTTAAAATGTACTGAATAGATGCATTAATTATGAACATCCTAGAACATGAAGAAAACTCTTATAATCCTAATGAATTAATTGCTTTATTTCATTACTTCGTTTCACAGTGTCGGGTGTTCAAATTTATGTTATAATTACGGATGTCAAAATTCTCGCTTAAAATTATTAAATAAGTCATTTCATTTACAAATCCAACTTGAAGAAATATATATTTTCCTAAATAAAGAAATTTATATATCTCAGGAAGAAAACTAATACATAACAACGTACTTAGAGTACGAAACACAGCTATGGCGCTAAAACATACAAATCATATTAAAAAGATACATGATCATATAACAAAGAAATGAAATTGGTTTGTAGTATTGGTAGCAATATATTCAGCGTTACATTTTTTTCCCTAATATTATTTTAGCATTTATTATTTACTTTTTAAGCTTAGTTTTTTTATTTACAAATTTATTTCATTTTTAATATTAATTTATGGCCATTACTTTCCCATTGTTGGCAATTTATAATTGAATTTAAAAATTATACAAAAATGAGTGAAAATTTTATGCAATGAAAACTTTAAAAAATTCACAACACGTGAGCAAAAATGTAAGTAAAATGCAATTCAAACATTTTTAATTCTTTTCATTTCCATAAATGTAAAAAGAGTTTGTGAATTTAGTCTTCCCTTGATTGGAAAACAAAATAAAAGCATAATTTATTACTGTCAGAAATATATTTAATAGAATATTACTGAGATAGTTAGATACAGCCATATAAATTACTTTATTCAATAAGTTCTTTCTTAAAAAAGTCTCATCGAACGTAATATGTATAAAATTGCAGATTTCTCAAAAAATAAAATTGGTTACTTCAGAACTAAATTAATATTTTGTACTAATTCTTATTATATACTTGATGATTAAAATGTATTACTAAAATATTTTCTATATTAGTATATACTAAGAATATTGCAAGCATTTGATATAAGATTCATCTTTAAAAGAAAGGATACTTTTAGTCGCTGACAGGTAACTTTTAAAGAAAACATCGTCGCTTACTCAAAAGAATACGGGTACGTAAATGAAATAATATGTATATGCCTATAAAATATTAGAATAACAAATGTGTGGCACAAAATGAGTTATGTGATATGTCGCCGCTTAATAAGCACCTTGTTGCTCAAAGCAAATCATTCTCAGTAAAGCAGTACGTTGCCATTAAAATTACGCTTAACATAAGATTCGTTGGCGATAGAAAACTTAACAAATCCATATCAGGAATTAAAAAAAAAATTTAAACATTCTTTTGATTTAATACTGAACGTTTAACAATATAATAGTAATACTATATATTTCGTAGTTCTGTTTTTCACAATTCCTACTTTTACTTTTCTCTCTCTCTCTCTCTCTCTCTCTCTCTATATATATATATATATATAGTATAATAAAATAAAAAATTATAATAAGACAAAAATGTACAAAATTCCAATCGCTACTAAAATAGTTTCTATTCATCCATTAAAGTTCAAATGCATTTTTTAAAATTTGTAGTGGACACTTGATGTTAATACAATTTTTTCAAATATTAGCTCATTAATGAAATTAAAAAATAGATAAATAGTTGCAAACAAAAAATTAGTACAATACCATATATAGAAAGCAAAAAATTGCGGAAAATTGCTTTCTATTTACATTATTAATATTGTGATTCTACCATGTGTTCAGTCAAGAGCCAAAACATTATGACCACCCCTACATTTTGCACTGAACTCGCCTGGATGACGTGGAAGGCACGTGATCAGATGGAAGTGGTATTTCACTGCTGCTGGAGAGTCTGAAGAATCATTCTTTCACTTACTTCTGTGTGTGATGGGAAAGGCTGCGTATCTAAAGCGACTTTGATAGAGGGCAGATTGTAATGGCTCGAAGGCTCGGAACAAGCATTTCCGAAACTGCACGACTCCTGGGTTGTTTGCGATCTACAGTTGTTAGTACTTATGCAAAGTGGATGAATGACGTTGAAACCAGCAGTAGACGACATAGTGTTGGACGTCCACACGCTATCAAAGAAAAAGGTTGTCGGAGACTGTCTCGCATGGTGAAGCTAATCTGGAGCCGGATGGTGGCTCAGCTGACAGCCCAATACAATAAAGGTCCAAACAGAATAGTATCGGAGCACACTGTTGAGAGGACACTGTTGGATATGAGGCTACACAGCAAACGTCCCACTCGTGTGACTTTGCTGACAAAGCGTCATCGCCAACTGCGCCTGCGCTGGGACCGGGAACATCGCGACTGATCCATGGATCAAGGGTGCCTGGTCAGATGAATCAGCTGATGGCCGTGTCAGGATACGCCATCTTCCAGGCGAACAGTTGCTCCTTCAATGTTCAGGGACGTTCTCTTGGGCGTCTCTCTGCGAGACGTGGCTGTGGTAGAGCAGACCATTAATGCTACAGGTTATGTGAACCTAATTGCGGACCAGTTGCACCCTTAGATGCCCTCTGTTTTTCCAGCTGGAAATAGAATGTTCCAACAGGACAACGCCCCGTGTCATAAGGCTAAAATTGTGTTGGAGTGGTTCCAGGAACATGATGCTGAATTCCATTTAATGTCCTGGTGGCCTAACTCACCGGATCTCAATCCGATAGAACACATTTGGGATATCAGGGGACGGCAGATCAGAGTTCAAAGACCACCAATTCGCAATATCTCAGATTTGCGAGACTGTTGCTTAAACATCTGGTACAATCTGTCTCTGGTCATCTACCAAGGACTTGTGGCATCCATACCAAGGCGGGTTGAAGCTGTGTTGCGCGCCAAAGGTGGGCCAACTCGTTATTGACAGGTGGTCATAATGTTTTGTCTCTTGAGTGTATATACATATTCATATTAATTGCAACCTTTTAATAAAAAGTAACTAAATTTTTTTTCTTTGTTTACCTATGTAGGAATTCACTTAATTTTTTTTATATTACTCGTTATATTCAAGGTTTTCCATTTTGACGTTCGAAATATCGCTTAAAAACTTTTTTTTTATTTAAAGGTAAAATATGTTGCTGCCTGCCTCTTTTTGTACTTTTTTCAATATAAATACACACAATTTACCGTTATTCTTTATGTGAGCAATGAAAAGTACACTGTACTTAAAGGAAAAATCTTGAATTTTATCACTAAATTGAACTCAGAAAAAAAGTAATTTATTTTACTAAGATTTTAATACAAAAGACTGTGCAAATTTCTTCTAGATATTTTGAACCTCATTTAGATCTTTTATATGTAAGACTAGAAATTTATTTCGTAATAAATATTTATTTTTATTTCTAATGGGCTACGGCTTGGTGTTCACCATTGAAGACCCAGCATATTCACTGGGAGCTGGTATCTCTTTTTAGTGCGGCACCCCCTATAGGCGGATACCAATCACCTCAAACAATTTTGTCGCCTAGTTTCCTCAACAGATAGCGACAGCTGAGTTCAAACACAGTGCGAACCTGAACTATGATTTAATTTTTCCGAGAACACCTAAGCCAAACAGACACTCAAAGGATCATTTAAATGCTGTATATTCACACGTAATGGCCTCTGTCGATTTTCGTCATCGATGAAAAACCATTGACTTGGTCCGGGGTCCAACCCGCAACCTTAGGTGCATCAGGCTAGCGCAAAACGACCACGTCATTCAACTGGTGCTTTCATAATATTTATTATGCATTTAATAATTCGTGATAAACATAAAAAACTTAAGATCCCATAGTATTGACTTCATGAATAAGAATATAATGGAAAAAAAAAAGCGTAAACAAAACAACCTTAATAAATCCCTTCAAAAGCGTTACTTTTACATTTAAGAGATAAGATTCATTTCATACATGATGATGATACATGGTTATTGAAATGCTTTTAGCTGTTGCAAAATAATATAATGCGACATGCATTTCTGTAGTATTTATAATACAAATATTAATAAAGAAAATTTTAAAAAAATATCATGATGGAATTATTTAATATTTCACATTCACACATGTCCTGATTAAAAAAAACTTCAAATTAAATTTTAATAAAATTATTTAAGTAACAACATATCCATTACTTTTTTAAAAAAAATATTTTGAAAAATTCAGTCATTTTGCTAATAAGTTTTAGAATTACATATTTTTTGCACCTTTTTCATCAAAGCAAATAAGTCTTTTTCTTGAGATAAAAGAATTTTAGAGTTTATTCCTTTCCCCTCATTTAACATTTGAATTTTTCAAATACATTATTTTTTTCCATTCCTAGTCTCCTCATCATAAAAATTATATTTTTTCTCTTCGTTTCAAATTTATTGCTATTAAAATAGAAAATTATTACAAGTATAACATCTAGAATACATTTAAATATTTCCTTATTATTTTAAAAATCGAAAGATATAGCGCTATAGAATTTTTAAAACGAAACGTATTTGTAGACTCTCTATCATCTAATTACCTTACATATCCATATTTGTACTTATGCGTTTATTTAATTTAAGAAAAATTTTACTGTTTATTTAAGAACTTTTTTATGTAAAGAGTTTTCTTCACAAGAGCTTCCTTTGTATCATCTTTCAATTTCCGCGTTTCCCGAATAATTTCACTATATTTAAAAACGGATCAATCGCTAAATAAATTGTAGTATGATTTTCTTACAATTCTTATTTTAAAATGATACTAACATTTATGTTTTATGTTCTTGAAACATCTCTACCTTTAAAAGATTTATCGATATTTTATTCGTTTTAGCAACACTCGTACATATATATATATATATATATATATTATATATATATATATGTATATATATTCAAAAATATTATTATAATTCTATTGCCAAAAATATTATTATTAATTACATACAACGCAATAAATTTGCTGTTTCAAAAAAATTAAAAAAATTTTAAAAAACTATAAATATTTTATTAAATATTGCTTAATTAAGAAATACCAAATTAATTGTTTAGAGTTATTTGTATGAATAATTTCTAAATAATAAGGATTTAAATTCTTCAGATTATTAATAATTTATTATTATAAATTTATTTTTTTCCTAGATAGAAATAAGTACCTACATATTCAAATTATAGATAAAATTAATTACTATCTGAGTTTTATTTTAACCATAGTAATTTTTTTAATATTTAAATACATTTATAATCCTAGTATCCCTCAAATAACGGTAGTATTTATAAATACTCTTTTGTAATTAATTTATTTCTATTAATTTCATACTTTTTCTAAGTGCTACCATTCATTCCATGCTTTGAATTTGTATTTGGGTCCAGAATCTGACAATAACATGTTTATTGTACTCAGATTTAGCACGGGCTATGCCTTTTTGAATGCAATTTTTAGGTAAGTTCCCTTTTACTTGTAATGGATTTAGATATTCTATCCATTATTTTCAATAGGATTTTGTTCAGTATTATTAACAGAAAGGGGGAAGTTTGGCTGGCCAAAAAACATGTTCAACACCACTTTTATATAAATTAGTTTATGTAAATCTGTCCTAAGTCAGCGATGTTTATAATACTGCAGCATCCATATATATATATAATTGTATATTTTTGTAATTTCTAATACATCTTTTGTAAATTTTTATGTCATGTTTATATCACAATTTCTGTTTTTGTATGCTAATGCTTTGTATAGTGATTATTCATCATTCATCTCCTATAGTAGAGAATATTCACTTTATATACGAGGGTGGATCCAAAAAAAAAATTGCAGCATTTGAAAGCTACATATTGTGGGGAAATTTTGTTTCCCCAGAGGGGAGACAAATGGCGTTAATAGTAATGCAGCTGGTTTGCGGGTAGGTAGTGAAAGTTCCCAGACGGTTCAGGATGATTTAAATGGCAAAACTCTAAAAAAATTGGTCTTATTTGGACGTGCAAGCCGTGATTCGATTTTTCTGGGTAAAGAATGTATCCGCATCTGAAATGAACAGACATCATGTAGCGAATAGTGTCACTTTTTTCAATCAGGTAGACAGGGTGTCCAAAACCACAATATGGCAGTGAGCTGCCGGCCAAGTTCTTCAACGACAGAAATCAGCACGGCACGAATTGAAGAAATGTTTCAAAATGATTGACGTGTAAGTCTGCGTGAAATCTCGTCAGAGCTAGGTCTGAGCTATGGTAGCGTGCATAGTCTGATGTGCTGCGATATTCCAAGACCGTTCTGTGAAAACATCCGTTGAGACCTGGCTCAATGGACTGGGACCTGACTTCTCCAAAAAGGGGTTAAACAATTTGGTTTTTTTGTTCTGATAAATACCTAAATAGACTCGGTGATTATGTCGAAATGCGATAGGCACGTATACCTCCTAATTCCCTTCTGTATTTTCTATCTCTCAATAAAATATATTTTTTATTCGACTTGTAACCTTTTTTTTATCCATCTACGTATATATATATAATTATTTAGAAAATAACGTCAAATTTAGTACATGTGACACTTCTGAAAAGTGTGAGGTGATTAAATTTTACAGATAATTTTGAAAAAATCTACACATTTTATAAAATAGGACAGTGACTCTAAATAGTCTTACTTGTGGAATTAAAAGAATTTATTCTTCCCATATATTAATGCAAAGGTTATGTCTGCTTGCGTGTCTACCCAGAACAGATTGTAACTGTCTGGAATTTTAAAACCGCAATGATACTCTAGAATGCTGAGAAGAGTACTAAGTGTGCCTTGGTGAAATAGATTGCACATATTATTCGTAGCTTAATATAATAGATTAAATCTTGAAGAAAGGAATCTTTTTGTAATGGACGAGTGATCACCTATATATGTATTCTTAAAATTTTCTTTAAACAAGTATTATAATATTTTAATGTAGGGTTATAAGAACGCACTATTAAAAATATGGTGCTTGAATTTAATTAAATAATTATGTAAGCTTAAAAGTATGTCTACGTTTCCTGAATATGTTCACACAGTTTTTCACACACGTAGTGTTTATTTTTATTTTAAAAACATTTTCATTACCTTAAAAATATTTTTATAGGGAAAGAATATTTTATGAAAAGCTGCAATGCGTAAAATTATGATTACTGTATTTAGTCACGTATCCACTGTAATGAAACTTCCTTTGGAAATGAGTAAATAATGAATAATTTTTTTATGACAAATTTTTCTTAATGTTTCCTTTAAAAAAATTCTAGCAAGCGATTTTGCTGGATAAAACCATGATAATATTTTGTTTGTCCTAACAAAAGTTATTGCAAGTGTTTAGTTTTAAACCATTTGCTCTTATTGATAAATAAATATAAAATAAGTATAAAATAAATTTTGCATTTCTGAAAAAAACCTTAATGTGGAGTACGTAATCGGAAACAGTGATAGCTCTTACTATTTGACTGCCTTCTATAGCTTTTTCGCTGACACATGGACTCGAGAAGGTAAAATGAACATATGAAAAAAAATACGCAATTAATTTAGATTTCAAATATAAATATAAAAAATGTATTCTTTGAAATTATTTTTATTATGTATTTTTAGGTAAGAAAATATTTTCTTGTTTATAATATTATCGTCTGATTTGATTTAATAATTTTTATAACTCTAATATTTTTTAGTGTTTATATCATTTATTGATATTTGATCGTTTGGTATTATAAGTTTGTTGCAAAAATTGTTATCATTTTTGTCATGAAGAAAACTCGGTTGTTGACTGTTAGAATTCCAAACGATATGAGTTATTTTTATTCGTAATACAAAATGCTCTTACTTTTATTAATTGATTTGTAATTTCAATTCAAAAGATTTTATACAATATTCTTACGTGTAAATATGTGTTGTTTGTTATGTCTTAGATTTAACTTAAAACTTTTTTTTCTATTTTTAACTGATATTTTGCACTATACTTCGAACACTGAACTACCGAAATGAAAACGACAAATGAGTATGTTAATATTAGTGTAAAAGTAAGCTTAATCAAAGTTTGATTAATTTGTTCAGTTCTTGTCACCTGTTCTTTGTAACAATGAACAGAACTTTCTTTTTCCACAATTTCTAATATTAATTCACACTCTCCCTATATATATATATTTATTTATATATCTTGTTCGAATACATTTTTTAAACTTGTATTGTATGATACTTTATGTTAATATAATTTTTATCAAAAAATTTTAATTAATTAATTTTTATTTTTTAATTTTTAATTTATTTTGCGTTATTTCTGTTGAAGTTAGAATTAGCTGCCACAGATGGTGCCAGTATGTTTTTCTAACAAATTTTTTCTTGATTTCAAATACTTATTTTTTGGAAGATCTAAAATTTCTTTTTGAAATATAATCGCTAACTGAAATTATGTGACAGATAGAAGACAATATGAAAAAAGGTATGATACAGTATAAAAAATAATTATAGGTATGATAGATATAAAGGTATGATCCTTGGTATCCTAAAATTGATGAACTTTCTGATTTAGGAATGGTTTTTAAATGTTTTTTGTAATCGCGTTTGTTTAATAAGATTTACTTATATTGATAATTTTCATTCATGATGATTCATTCATTATCATTTTTATTGATAATTTTATTCATCCACTCAAAATCAAGCACCTTTTTTTTAAACTTGTAGTAGATGACAATTGATCTTAATATAGTTGTTTTTTCCAAATACTAACTACCTAAATTTAATTAACTAAAGTAAAGTTTTTCTTTGCTGACCTAAGTACGAATTGATTTAATTTTTTTAATTTTTATTTTTTCTATTACAAAGCAGTGTGTTGAAAATATGAAATGCTACTAATAAAGAGTATCACATAAGCACTGAATAGTTTTGTATTTTTTCTTTAAACTAATCTATGTAATTAATCTTTATCTGTATCTAATCACCGTATATTATGACTATTAAAAACTCTAAAATTTTTGACGAGGATGTTGAACAAAATTCCGCTAATGTCTAAATTAGTGATTCCAACCACTTTCCCACGTAGAGTTAGCAGCCCAGGGATCAGGGTATTTTTTCCAATCCTAAAATCCCGGGATTAAAATAACTAATCCCGGGATTTAATTTTTGCTCGAATTTTATAAAAAAAAATTTCTCATAAAACTTTTCTAAGAATTTAATTCTTTAAGAATTTATATTTAGTTTATGAAATATGTACGTCTATTTTTTGTGTGTGCAATTATAAGTGCTATATGTAATATATATATATATATATTATATATATATGGAAAAAATTTTATATATA